>VMDO01003845.1:42727-135674 GCA_007922755.1 Pedetes capensis
TCCCGTCAGATCTCGGAAGCTAAGCAGGGTCGGGCCTGGTTAGTACCTGGATGGGAGACCGCCTGGGAACACCAGAAGCTGTAGGCTTGGGAGAAGGACCTGGCAACCCCCTCCCAAAAATCAATCTGCCATTGAAAACCCTATGAACAGCAGAGAAGCACTGACAATAGTGTTTCCCCTGTTGAACAGAGGGTCGCTGTGACTCGACGGCACCTAACAACAACAACAACAACAACAGGGAAAGCAAGCACAAAGAACAAAGACCACCCTTTCTGAGTCTCCGTGCAAATTTATCCTTCGCTCCAACTTGTTCCCCAGGGAGATGCCAACATCTCTTTTTAAGTGTATTTTTTATTATGATTTTAAGACCGTGAATAAAATCCCAAGAGGAATAATAAATCATAAGCAATCCTGTTCAAAAGGCTCGCTATTAAAATTCCAACTTACTCATGTTCTCTCTTAATGAAGAAAATGCTACACTGAAAAGATTATTACACATTTCTCTCAACTCTGTCCAGAATGCCTCAACTCTGTCCAGAATGCTGTTTTGGATGGAAAAGAAACTACAGTGTAATCCAGCCTTGTCACAGATCACAGCGGACTTGCGGGCAGAGGCCCATGGCTGAGGCTGGCCTGGGTTATACTGGGTCTGAGGATTAAACCCGTCTTCCCTGAGAGACAGTATAATGGGCAGCTAAACGACACTCAGAGCTTTGCCGTGGGAGTGTTAATGAGGATGGAAGGCAATCACAGAGACTGGTCACCTCCTAGAGACTCACACAGAACATTCCCCCAGACTTTGGTGATGTGAGGGGCCTGCAAGTTGAGTCTGACTCATAGCGACCCTATGTACAGCAGATGGTAACACTCCCTGATTCTGTGCCAGGCACACGATCTTATTTATGTTTAAGCCCATTGTTGCAGACACCGTCAGTCCATCTGGTGGAGGGTTTTCCTGTTTTGCGTTGACCTGCCACCTTCCCAAACATGATGTCTTTCCCCAAGGATTGAGCCCTCCTGACTACATGTCCAAGATATGTAAGACGCAGTCTGGCCATCCTTGCTTCCAAGGAGCACTCTGGTTGCACTTCTTCTAGGACAGATCTGTTGGTTCTTTTGGCAGTCCATAGTATATTCAATAATTGTCTCCAGCACCACAATTCAAAAGCATCAGTTCTTCTGTCTCCCTTGTTCAATGTCCTGCTCTCACAACCATATGATGTGACTGAAAATACCATGGCCCAAGTCAGGCGCACCTTCGTCTTCAATGTGACATCTTTACTTTTCAATACTCTAAAGAAATCTTTTGCCACAGCTTTTCCTAGAGCAATGCGTCTTTTGTTTTCTTGACTGCTACAGACTTTAAGGTTAGAATAATCCAGCTTTCCCTAAATGTGGATGACAGGGTATTTATTGGGGCTGAGAAGATGCTTCAAAACCAAGTCAATTCTCTACTTATAGCAAAATCTGCAAAACCATACTATCGGTATCTGCTCCTCAAGAGGGCTGGGGTTTAGCCCAGTTGGCAGAGTGCTTGCTCTGTGCTGTTGGAGGCCTTGGGTTCGATCCCCAGCACCACAGAAACAGGAGAAGGACCTGGCAGTCCACTCCCAAACCAATCCCCCAAGTAATCAGCCATTGAAAATCCTGTGAGGATACACAGTGGAATACTACTAAGGAATCAAAACAAATGACATAATGCCATTTGCAGCAAAATGGATGGAATTGGAGAAAATTATTTTAAGTGAATGAACACAAGCCCAAAAAGAGAAATACCACATGTTCTCACTCATATGTGGGAGCTGAATCAAAATTAAAAGAATGAAAAAATCCTATACAGGAATCAGAACATAATCAAAAGCTAAAGTCAACTTAGCGGAGAAGGGACAATTTAGGGAACAGAAGGGAGGGAGGGAGCTAGCAAAAGGAAGAAATAATGGGAGAAGAAAGCAGGGAGAAGAGGAACAAGGAAGAGCGAGGAATGAGAGAGAGGGCGACCTCAAAGTAAACAGCCCAACTTTAATAGTTTGGGAAATTGTTGTTGTTGTTGTTAGGTGCCGTCGAGTCAGTATCCGACTCATAGCGACCCTCATAGGGTTTTCAATGGCTGACTGTTTTTTCGGGATTGCCTTGGGAGTGGATTGCCAGGTCCTTCTCCCAGTTTTGCGGTGCTGGGAGTTGAACTCCAGACCTCAGAGACTGTAGCGCAGCGCTCTACCAACTGAGCTAAATCCCAGCCCAGTTTGGGAAATAATTAACAATAATACCAATAATACCAAAGAATGGCAATAATAAAAATAGGCTAGAAAATCCATGTCATACTACCGACTGTAGAAAGATAGATCACTACAAAAAATGTTTGAACCTTAAACATAATTGGGATCCAAGGATATATAGAAGAATAATCCCACAACAAGGCGTGCAAGTGGAAGAGAGGCCTTTGGTGGGGGGAGGGAAGAAGGGGGAGGAGGGGCACAAGAGGGTGAGGGGGAGCTTATCTGTGCAATGTACAATGAAACGCAGATATGGAAACGTCACAATGAAATGCATGTCAGAATGAAACACATTAAGTTGTACATTAAAAATTTCCAATAAAAAAAAAAAGAAAATCCTACGAGGGTCGCTGTGAGCTGGCCGCTACTTGGCAGCACCTAATCACCACCACCTCCCCAAAATCACTCCGATTTCATCTTGCTAGGATGGCCTGGGCTCTTCTTTTTCTAATCCTGATTTTCAGAGCTCTTTGGATTGTGCCGTGCATCTCTATGAGTTGTTGTTGTTGTTAGGTGCCGTCAAGTCGGTATCCAACTCATAGGGACCCTCTGTACAACAGGGGAAACAGTATCGTCAGTGCTTCTCTGCTGTTCATAGGGTTTTCAATGGCAGATTGATTTTTGGGAGGGGGTTGCCAGGTCCATCTCCCAAGCCTACAGCACCTGGTGTTCCCAGGCGGTCTTCCATCCAGGTAATAACGAGGCCTGACCCTGCTTAGCTTCCGAGATCTGATGGGATCGGATGCCACAGGGCTACGGCTGCAGGCATCTCTATGAGAGTCACCTCAAATCATCTTGGAACCGAGTTGCTGTTGTTAGGTGCCAGCAAGTTGGGTCTGACTTACAGCGACCTGAAGTACAAGAGAATGAAACACTACCTGACATTGTGCAGTAAGATAGAATTAAACAAGAAAAGGATGATCAAAGAAAGACAAACTATAAAATCTTGGGCAAAACACATTAACGCATTACAGAATAGTTAAGGGCTGGAAGCATTTGGGATTTACCTAATCATATTGGGCACCTCCCTCAGGGAGAAGGCAGTGTGTTGTGGGGTACAAACCTCCTGTACCCCAGATTATATTCTCTGATTTGGGTTTGAGGAATTGTTTTTTATTTTAACATAATGGGGTAGACGCACATTTCACATTCATACTGAAAATTAGGCAAAGAGTTAAAGAAACAAATGCTACTGGGATTTCAGGCTACATCCTTATAAATCACATTTAAACGCTCCTTGGCCAATGCTTTCAGAATATGCTGTGGAAACTGGGAGAAATGTTCAATAAGATCACATTACGGATAAAGAAAGCCTGCAGCCATAGCCCTGTGGTGTCTGATCCCATTAGATCTCAGAAGCTAAGAAGGGTTGGCCTGGTTAGTCCTTGGATGGGAGACCGCCTGGGAATACCGGGTGCTGTAGGCTTGGGAGAAGGACCCAGCAACCTACTCCCAAAATACAATCCACCATCGAAGACCCTATGAACAGCAGAGAAGCACTGACAATAGTGTTTCACCTGTTGTACACAGGGTCACTATGAGTCAGACACCGACTCAATGGCACCTAACATCAACAATAGCATGGATAAGGAAAATGAGGCCCAATATTTTCAGTTCATAGAGCCTGAGATTCCTCATTCCTAAAACAGGGATAAGGATAAGTATCTCCCTGGCTACCGTGAAGATCCATTTTGATAAATGTAGACTTGAAAAAAAATCCATAAAGCAGCGGTCGCTGAAAGTCTCACCGAGAGCACCTGTGACCCAGATTCACAGACTTGCTGTCTTCACCATGGACCCCATGCCCTCCCGTGTCAGAGAAAGCGAGGACGTAAGGAGTCCCCTGGAGACCTGCGTCATCAAGTCCAACACCAGAGACAACACCCAGCCCCTCCTGGTGAGACCAGGCTGGACCCGGGGTCTATGTGTCCACGTGTGTTCCCGGAGGGCCAGGATTTTGCCCAAGTCGCTTCTGACTTCTTAGAGCCAGGCCCAGTCCCCACACTGGGCCCTTAGCACCAGGGACTAAGCAGGTGCCGTTTGTTGACCTGAGGTCTGGGCATCGACGTGATCCAACCTGAGAGCACGCGGGTTCTACACGCTTGGTCAGAACTATGCACCAGTCACTGCCAACAACAACACGCACAACACTGAGTAAAAATGCAAAACCCCAGAAGCAGGGACCCGGTCCTGAAGCGCATTCTGGATTGGGTCAGGAGACAGGATCCACAGCCTGATTTATTTTAAGCTGTGTAAACTTAAAGGAGTAACCTCAGTCATCCACAACCTATTTTTTAAGTTGTTATTATGTGCTGTTGACTCATGTCCAGCTCATAGTGCCTCTCATAGGGTTTTCAATGGCTGTTTCGAGATTGCTTCGGGAGTGGATTGCCACATCCTTCCCCCATTTTGCGGTGGTGGGGATCGAACCTGGGACCTCAGAGACTGCAGAGTACTGCTCTACCAACTGAGCCAAACCCCAGCGCCACACAACCTGTATCTCCATTGAAACACATAGAATAATAATGCTGGCCTCCAAGTGTTGTTGGGAGGAATAAGTTCATACAAATAAAAGAAAAATTTGCTAAATTACAAAGCATCAAACAGTGCTCCTGTCTATGATTATATTATTGCGTGGAAAGACACAGGCTTTGCGGAAACTCCCACCCACCCCCACCCCATGTAGGTTTTTTTCTCTCTCCCACATGGCTCCATTCCAAAGCAAACCAAACCAAATTCCTTACAAACTAGAAACAGTATTTTAAAATAACTACACCCCATCTCAGCCACTAATTATTTTTAGGATTTTACTATATGCAGCTAATTGAAAATGCACTGTCTTTTCCATCCATTAGTTTTATTATGAGCACTCCAGTGAATTAGAGAAAAATCCGTCAGCCCTACAAGTTCCACTGCATCGTCACAGAGGCCTTGACCTTACAAAAGGCACTCAGGGTCACTCGGCAGAAGTCATAAGACTGGACAGAGGAAGACAACTTGGCGTCTCTAATAACCAGGGTGCCGTTGAGTAAGCCTGACCGAAGGCCATTACACTCTTGATTCTAGGAAATGGGCAGACCGTGGTTTCTTTGTTATAGCAAGGGGCATTGTACCTCACTGACTGTAGGTGGAGACTCGGTTGGCCTGGAGAAAGCCAAAGGTGTGGTGTGAACTATCGTCAACAAGACTGCAGCATCGCTAAAATCTCATCTATGCACACTGATTGGGAGAAGGACATAGCGATCCACTCCCAAGGCAATCCCGAAACAATCAGCCACTGAAAACCCTATGGGATTGGCTCAGGAGTGGGTTGCCACGTCCTTCTCCCATTTGTGCAGTGCTGGGCTTCGAAACCAGGACCTCAGAGACTGCAGAGCAGTCTACCAACTGAGCCAAATCCCAGCCCCACAATGGACTCAGTGCTAAAACAACCTGAGCTATCAAGCCATAAAAAGTCATAAAGGGCTGGGTGCAGTGGTGCACGCCGGTAATCCCAGCAGCTCTGGAGGCAAAGGTGGGAGGATGGCAAGTTCAAGACCAGAGGAAGCCTGCATAACTTAGCGAGACCCTGTCTTAGAAAATGAAAAAATGGGCTGGGGGTGCAGCTCAGTGGTCCAGCACTTGCAGAGCATGCAGGCACGAGGCCCTGGGTTCAACCCCCTGTACCACAAAAAAGAAAAAAGAATCATAAAGGAACCTCAAAAACATACTACTAAGTGAACAAACACAGTATGAAAAGTCCACACACTGTAGGACTTCTAGTATACGACATTTCAGAAAAGATGAAACTATTGACATAGTGAAAATATCAGTGGTGTCAGGGGGCGGGAGAGAAACAGGCAGAGCACAAGGCATATTTTGTTGTTGTTGTTGTCAGGTGCCATGGAGCCAGTATCCGACTAATAGCGACCCTGTGTACAACAGGCGAAACACTATTGCCCGTGCTTCCCTGGTGTTCATAGGGTTTTCAATGGCGAATTGATTTTTGGGAGTGGGTTGCCAGGTCCTTCTCCCAGGGCATATTTTAGGGCAGTGAAAGTATTTTACATGAAGTTATTCTCCATGGTATTATGACAGTGGACTGATGTCATTATACATTTACCCTGACCCTGAGCTCAAGAAGGGGTCTTATTGTAAACTGTGGGTCTGAATGAGGAGGAACTGACGGGCCATGCTGGTGGGAACGGTCGTAACAGGGAGGCTGTGCAGGCGTGGAGGGTCTTGGGAAATCTCTGCAGTTTCCACTCAACTTTGCAAGAACCTAAAACTGCTCTAAAAAATAAAGTGTATCACAGAAAGAAAATAGAGGCTGGGGTGTAGCTCAATGATGTAGCGCTTGACAAGCACAGGGGAGGCCCTGGATTCCATTGCCAGTGCTGTAAAATCAAAGCAAGGGAAGGGAGAGGGAGGGAAAGGAGGGGAGGGAGGGAGGGAAAGAGGGAGAGAGAGAAAAAGGAAGAGAGGGAGGGAGGGAGGTGCCACAGATGGAGACATGGCTTAGAAAAACCACATCTGCTGCTGTCCCTAAGAAAGGGGCAGGTGTCGAGGAGCGGAAGGAGAGAGAATGTGAAGGTGGCAAAAGCGCTCTTTCAACCCCCAGACTGCAGGGAGACAACCCCCAACAGTCAACCTAGACTGAAGAAAAAATATATATATTGAAAGCCAGGCATGGTTGCGCACACCTGTCATCCCAGCAACTCAGGAGGCAGAGGCAGGAGGATCGCAAGGTTGAGGCCAGAGGCAGCCTGAGTAACTTAGTGAGACTCTGCCTCAAAATACAAATTGAAAATGGGCTGGGGCGTGACTCAGGGTAGAGCGCTTGCAAGAAGCATGCCTGAGGCCAGAGTTCAACCCTTGTTGTTGTTGTTAGGTGCCATCAAGTTGGGTCTGACTCATATCGACCAAGTGGACAACAGAACGAAACCCTCCCCGACACTGTGCCACGCCTGCACTACATCAGTGCTTCTCTGCTATTCATAGGGTTTTCAGTGGCTGTTTTATCAGGATTGCTTTGTGAGTGGGCTGCCAGGTCCTTCTCCTATTTTTGCAGTGCTGGGATCGAGCACAGGGCTTCAGAGAGCTCAGAGCAGTGCTCTACCGACTGAGTTAAACGCCAGCCCCCAAAGCTTCCTAATGTTGCTGCTGTTGTTGGGAGGAGCTGTTGAGTTAGGTCTGACTCCTAGCAACCCAATGTCCAACAGAACGAGGCAACTCCCCAACAAAGTGCCATGTCAGGCACTGTAACAGCGCTTCTCTGCCATTCACAGGGTTTTAAATGGCTGATTGGGGATTGTTTTGGGAGTGGGCTGCCAGGTCCTTCTCCCATTTTTTTCCATGCTAGGGATGGAACCCAAGGCCTCAGGGAGCTCAGAGCAGCGCTCTACCAACTGAGCCAAACCCCAGCCCCTGAGTCCTGCAAAAAACAAAATCGGGACGTCTACTGGATTACAAAGATCTGTATGTCCTGCTGGTACGGTACCACACACAGGACGCAGGGGTCAGCCCTCCAGAGAGCCCCACAGAAAGACCAGAGAAAAGACACCACCCCGTCACACCCCAGGAGGGCTAAGAACCCCACCACATCTTCCTCAGCAAAGAAGCAGCTTCCAGTGTGCGCCCACAGCGTGGATGGCACTCCTTGTCATTTTCCCTGAACTTGGCCACTGTCAGCTTCTAAAGGAAACAGTATTAAGTGATACCACTCTGGTTAGTATGCATCGTGCCAGTCCATCTCCCCACCCGAGGCGATGTTGTGAACTATTCACCAGGGAAGGAAGACAGCGATTTTGCTTTCCAGCCTACTTTGCAGAACTTTTAAGCCGTGTGCGTGCGTGTGTGTGTGTGTGTGTGTGTGTGTGTGTGTGGCCCACCCACCTTCCTCTCCTCCCTTCCAGCCCCGACTCTAGTGTTAACCTTTGATGTCACATTTCTGCCCCGCATCACAATGGAAAGCATGAGCTTCACAGGAGCTATTGAGCTGGGGGAATGAAAAGAGTCGACACCGCTTCAAACGTGGGCCTGCAGAAGAGCGGGCTTTTCAAGTCCTCCCCTGTGCCACCCGCCAGGGCCCCGAGCAATCCCTGACCACCGCGCGAGCCCCCGCCTCCTCCCTTTTGATCACCGTTTGTCTCTTGGCCCCGTGCATCGCACCCCCGCGTGTGTGCAGGAACGTGTCACACCTGCCCCTCTCGGTGTCCGCTCTACAAACTCCCAAGAGCCAGGCAGGGACTCACAGGCAGCAGCTATCAGTTTGATAATTCTAAATAAAGTCAGTATCAACATGAGCATGGCGTTGGCCCAGGAAGAGGATCAGAAATGAGAGGTTCTGGGCTCCTGCTCCTCCTGTTCTTGCCTGCAGCCGTAGCACTGTGGCATCCAATCCTGTCAGATCTTGGAAGCTAAGCAGGATTGGGCCTGGTTAGTTCTTGGATGAGAGACCACCTGGGAACACCGGGTGCTGTAGGCTTGGGAGACGGATCCAAAAATCCACTCCCAAAAATCAATCAGCCATTGAAAACCCTATGAATAGCAGAGAAGCACTGACAGTAATGTTTCACCTGTTGTACACAGGGTCACTATGAGTCGGGTACTGACTTGACGGCACCTAACAACAACAACAACAACATCAACAACTCCTGTTCCTTCTGGTACCTACATTGCAAGGTACAGACAGCAAGGCGGCCCCGGGGGTGAGTCCTGCCCCTGGGTTTCTCTTCTCCTCTAAGAACACAGTAAAAACTCTTCCTTTTCTCTTTCACAATCTATTCATGTCGGATGCAGATCCATCTGGGAGGCGCCCAAATAACCCTGGATTCTACCCTTCCCTGCTCCCCTCAATCTCTTGAGCCATCGCAGCAGGGGGAAAAACAGACACTGGAGTCACAGTGACTCGGGCTGAAATCCCACGCTTTGCTCTTCTGCATTGCTCTCCTTTGCCATGTGACCAACTTCCCAAAACCGCCTGGCTGGGAGCAAATATCACTGTATCCGTTCCCAAGTCTACGACCTGGGCTGGGCTCAGCTGCACCTTTGTTCCTGTTGACCTTTCCTGATGGCCACGCACGGGGCTGAACTCAGCTGCTTTGGGGGCTGGGGGCTGGGCTTGGCTGGGGTGCGGAGCTGGCTGTGAATCTTTCTCTCTCTCTCGCCTCACACTGTATCCCTTTCCCTCATTTCTCTATATGGCCTCTCCAGCAAGGTAACCAGATTCTTTAAACAAAACAAAACAAACAAATAAAAAACAAACAAACAAAAAAACAAAAAACAGATGATTCAGGGCCCTCAAGACAACGAAAGTAGAAGCTGCTAGGGTTACTTAACGCTGAGGTCTTCCGGAACTAGGACAAAGTCGTTTCTGCTACAGCTTCTTAGTTAACATGAATCCCAGGGCCAGCTCGAATCCACACAGAGGTAACTGCACACTTGTTGTTGTTGTGAGGTGTCATTGAGTCCATGTCTGACTCATAGTAACCCTATGTACAACAGGTGAAACACTATTGTCAGTGCTTCTCTGCCATTCATAGGGTTTTCAATGGCGGATTGATTTTTTGGGAGTGGGTTGCTGGGTCCTTTTCCCAACTACACACTAGAAGCCATCAACATAGGTGGCTACACCATTATTTAACAAATCACCAAATGTATACATCTGATAGGACCCCAAATGTATACATCTGATAGGACACTGTTGGCTTCATCCAATTAAAAGGGGAAAATACTACTTTCTATTTTATACAGATCTAACAATTCAGCACGGGAAGGACTGTGACGTGGTTAGCACCAGACTGGCTCAGGGGAATGACTTTGCAAACAGTCTCCTTGGTGAATCTCAAAGTACTTGGAATTTCCAGCACCTAGCTGGGATTTAGCTCAGCTGGTAGGGTGCTGTTCTGCAGTCTCTGAGGTCCCAGCATAGCAAAAATGGGAGAAGGACCTGGCAACCCTCTTCTGAGGCAATCCCAAAACAGTCAGCCATTGAAAACCCTATGAGGGTCGCTATGAGTCGGACATGACTCGACGGCGCCTAACAACAACAACAAAGCAATCGATGAGCCTCTTCCCCCCACAGATACCCCTTCGATGACAGCAGAGCCCACAGTTTATGGAAGGGGACTTAGAAGTCATCCTGGTGCCTAGCACAGTGCCCGGCCCTCAGCAAGGAACTGGAAATCAGGGGTTTGTTGATTGACTCTGTGATCGAATGATCCATACCCATCGCCCCACTCACTCACTTCTACAGCACAAGGACAGATTGAGCTCTTTTGCAAGAACTTCTCCCACGCAAATCAGAAGTTATGGAATTCAATGTCATAGCAGCCCGGGGTTCATCCTCACCTCTTTTTAAAATACAGTATATATAGCAAATTCCCCAGAAATATTTTGCCAGATTTCCACTGTCTCAATTTTAAAACTCGGGCACACTATAAGAAATATGTAATCCATATGTCTCCGATTCATTTTTACCAAGTTCATCAAAATGCTGTTTCCCTATTAAATGTCAAAAATGCCTTTTATGTCTTTCTGTGTGAGCCCTTTTAAGTTGGTATTTCTAAATGATTCTGGAACACGTTTGGCCAATTTTAAAATCTACAAAGGCATTTGTAATTCTACTCCAAACATTAGCTGCTGGGAGAGTTCATTTTGTTTACTCCTGGGAGAATGCCTGCTTGCAGAGATAGACTTTCCAGGTTATGTTAACTCCTCCAGATCCTCCTCATCTTCATTTTAAATGTGCTAATGAAAGTAATTGCCTATAGGTCTACAGAGAGTCTGCAAACCCAATATGTGACCTGTAGTCTTTCAAAGAAGCACGTTACTGTGTTTCTATAATTTCATTCTGCCTCAACTCTATACATTGGTGCAAGAGGAGGGGAAGAGCCTAGTATTTGTTACTTAATCTGTGAGGGTAAAACAAAGGGCACATTTTCTTCTCTCTAGTTACAGAGACGTTAGGCTTCTCTACACAGATGCATGAGACGTTTCGTGACTCCTAACATCCAAATTTCACTGGATCTTTTCTCCTCTTCTTCTTGTCTATATGTTGTTTGCCTGCAGCCGTAGCCCTGTGGCATCCGATGCCGTCAGATCTCGGAAGCTAAGCAGGGTTGGGCCTGGTTAGTGCTTGGATGGGAGACCGCCTGGGAACACCAGGTGCTATAGGCTTGGGAGAAAGACCCAGCAACCCACTCCAAAAAATCAATCCACTATTGTAAACCCTATGAATAGCAGAGAAGCACTGACAATAGTGTTTCACCTGTTGTACACAGGGTCGCTATGACTTGGATACCGACTGGACAGCACCTAACAACAACAACAATATGCTGTTTGACTTTAAACTATGAGAGTTCTTTAAAAAACAAATAAAAGATAGCCAGCTAAGGGGACCTCTCCAGGATTCAAATTTCTGTGATCAACTGGCTGCACTTTGGATTAGAATATTTATAATAAAGCAGGGTGCTAGCTGTATGAGTCGGATACCCACTCGACGGCACCTAACAACAACAACAGCTGTATGTGACTCAGATCTGTGACCCCAGCGAGACCAGTTAACCTGGACTTTATTAATCCATAAAATGAGGATAGCGATGCCCACCCCACCTCCATCACAGGTCCCTTGAGGCCATCAAATGAGTAATTAAACATTCCATAAACCGCGAACAATACACATGATAATACCTGCACAGGTGAGGCAGCTGCCTGCGGTGGTGTGTTCTTGTCATCCCAGCAACTTGGGAGGCAGAGGCAGGAGGATTGCAGGTTTGAGGCCAGAGGCAGCCTCCATAACTTTGTGAGGCTGTGTCTCAAAATAAAAGTATGAAGTGGGCTAGGGGTGCAGCTCAGTGGCAGAACACTTGCAAAGTATGCATGGGGGTGCAGCTCAGTGTGCTACAACGTATGTGCAAAGTATGTGTGAGGCCCTGGGTTCAACCCCAACTACCACAAAAAACTAAAATAAAAAAATACACAGGTGGTATGAGCAGTTAAATGTTTTTCTCCCAGTTTCTACTAAATATGGGTATAAATTCACTTCCTTCTCTAATGTGCCCATTTCAGGGTAAAAGTCTATGTCTACCCACTAAAGGACACCATGAGAATTACTTTGAAGTGTCATTGAAAACCCTATAAATAGTAGAGAAGCACTAACGATACTGTTTTGCCTGTTGTACATTGGGTTGCTATGAGTCGGACACCAACTCAATGGCACCTAACAACAACTTTCAAGTCCACAACTGTGAGCCCCGCAGGCCTATATGCCAATTGCCAGTCACCTGCTGAGCAAAAGGTACTGGTTTGTCCCTCTGTAGAGAAAACACCATTCCCACGGCACGGACGCCTTTACATTCAGTTTACTGAAATATTAATCATTGTAGGAACAGCACATCGGGGTGTGAGCTGAGAAACATCGCATTTCAAAGGCTTTGGCACGGGGTCCAATCACACAACTAGAATGTTCAGGTTTGAACTGCAAAACGGCTCTGAAATGTGAACCCCAACGCATCTAAATCCGTTGCCAGGTTAACAATGTTTCCTGGTAAACATCTGCCTCGTTAATAACTCACCAAAGCAGAATACATTCTTTTTGTTCTCCTCTTAAAGAATGCATGGAAAAAAAAAAAAAAACCACCAGACTTCCCCATAGCTGGGTCCCTTCTCTCCAAATCAGCAGGGAGCAGCTGCCCATTTCCCACCGCATTAGTCCTGCGTGGAGGAGGAATCTGAGGTTCGCATCCCACCCCACAGCTGACCCGGGTGTTAATTTGAATTTGAAGCGGAACCAAGCTTTCGCTGGGGTCCATCCCACCTGTCAGGGTACCGCTGTAGAACAAGATAATTACTTCCTCCTATTTCGAAATGCCAGACACCCAAGGCGGAGTTCCACAGAAAATGAACAGAGCATCTGTATGAATTTCATTCTAATAAGTCTGCATATCACTGGCATCTTGTTACATTATTCAGAGACACGGTGGCAGATGCCGCATAAAGTCTGCGGAAAAGTAGAACTACTCTGTATACGAATTGTAGATCCGTACTGGGGAAAAGACTTCTGTACCAGCAAGCGAAAGTGGAATCTCATTCATTCGTGGGGCAGCGCTTCCTTAGTCGAAAACACAAGGTTGCGCACAAGGTCATTTAGACAAGGACACAGCAACGCAGTGCTCGCCTAGAGGGACGGTTCACTCAGTCTGTTGAACTCCTGAAGATGTGAGACATGAAGTCTTCTCTACAGAGCCCTGTCCTGAACTTGGTATCGCCTTCCGCGAGGCTTGGCTCTTCACCAAAGAGAGGGTAACGATGGACATCTTCCAAACACGGGTGATGGAGACAAGTGACATGGGTCAGAACTGCACTGAAGACCCAGAAACCAGAAATGTGGCCGGAGGTCTGTCTGCACCCTTCGGTCCACCTGTCCACAGGCACAGCCCCGCGCCTACATTTGCCAGCCTGGGTGTTGCCTTTCACATCCATTAGAAGAATTTCTTGAGACTATTTAATGATGCTGATTTGTTGTTGTTGGGTGCCATCAAGTTGGTATCAACTCACAGCAACCCATCATATAACAGGTGAAACACTATTGTCAGTGCTTCTCTGCTGTTCCTAGGGTTTTCAATGGATGATTGATTTTTGGGAGTGGGTTGCCAGGTCCTTCAGATCTGAGATCTGACGGGGTTGGATGCCACAGGGCTATGGCTACAGGCACGACGGTTTATAGAATTTGGAAAAGAAATTCCCAAAGATGAATGAAATCCAGTCCCCAAAGATTACTTCCATGCACAATTACGCCTCTCAGCACATCCTGTCCTTCCCTGGCTGGCCTGATCTGGCCGCCTCGCAGTGGAACAGGCTGAGGGAGGCAGCTGCGTGGAAGGTCAAGACTGCACCTCTCTCCCTCTGTGTGCTGAGTGCCTCTTAGCATCTGAAGCCCCGGTGCTCTCCAGGCAGTGGGAAGCGATGAGCAAGGCAGGGGATTCAGAGGCTGGCAGCAGACCGAGCCCCAATCCCAGATGTGACTGGGGCAGTTTAACCCAGGTGACAGGTTTTCCTCCACCCTGCTGGCCCATCTGGAAACTGAACTTCGAGGTGCACGTGGTGTCCTGAACGCTCCCGTTACTCTGCAGCTTGGGGGGCAGGTAGTCCATGGGTATCATTGAAATAGGAACGCTGGGGACCATTTCCCAATCGGATGCTAAGAGAGACACCAGGCAGACACCAGATGAGCCTAACCCAGGAGGCTCAGAGCCGGAGCTGAAGGAGAACGGAGCAGGCTCCCTCTGCCCTTTAGGCACATGGAGAGTTTTTCCAAGTTCTTAACTGAACTTTGGCCGGGAGCCAAAGCCCTGTGGCATCTGATCCCATCAGATCTTGGAAGCTAAGCAGGGTCGGCCTGGTTAGTACTTGGATGGGAGACTGCCTGGGAACACCAGGTGCTGTATGCTTGGGAGAAGGACCTGGCAACCCACTCCCAAAAATCAATCCACCATCGAAAACCCTATGGACAGCAGAGAAGCACTGACAATAGTGTTTCACCTGTTGTACACAGGGTCACTATGAGTCGGATACCGACTCGATGGCACCTAACAACAACAACTGAACTTTGCACCCCGCGTTCCCCTCGTGAACGAGACTAATGACAGGTGTTGGTCACTCCTCTGCCTTAAACTCCCAATGGCTTCCCAACTTGCCCAGAGTAAAACGCCTAAGTCTTGCCAATGGCTCCCAACTCCTACAGAGCTGACCTCTGGTGTCCTGGCCTCTGCTGCCCTTCCTTCCCTCCAGGTCTGCGGTCTGCCCACGGCTCCTGCAGCCCACCCAAGGGCCCTTTCCGAGGTCTGCTGCTCTCTGTACCTTCCCGCTCCTCCCCGACCCCGGCGATGCCCGCTCTCTCCCTTTGTGTCTCCGCCCCCCTCCCACCGCCTCGGCGCAGGTTCTCTGCTCAGCGCGCCCAGAACGACAACCGCTCTTGGCTCTTCCTGCTGCCTCCCCACAACACGGCCATCTTCTATGGAATGATTATTGGTCCATTGCCCGACTCGATTCTTCAGTGGAAGAGAAACCTCAGGGGGTCAGGAGTGTGTATTGATTTTTTTCTCCCCTGTTGTCTCTTTCAAGCAGACCCTGATACCTGAGGTCGTTCATGATACGTGGCACCCAATGGCATGCTCAGATGTAAACAGTCAGCGTAGTGCATTGCATGCAGGGAGACCTTACTAAACACAGCCACTAGTTCTTAGGGACACACACCTGTAGGTAAGGACGTCATCTCGGAACGGTGGTGGCACGTGCTGCTTTGGGGCCAGGCAACAGCGTGTGGTGCCCAGAGGGCCAACGTTCCATTGCTGAGGACGTCCAGGACCAACCCCAGGGCCTTGAACAATGCTAGTTTCTGCGTCTGTGAACAAATACATCAACACCTGCCCGCAGGAAAGAAAGAGGCTGAGGAAATCTCTTGCTTTCCACTGGCTTCACTATGAGAGGTGAAGAGCCCACGGAGCTGTTTTAAACACTTGATCAAATTCAAAATAATCCCAGGCCCCGTCTGATGTCACGTTGGACAATTCTTCTGCATGTGCCAAGCACCTTCCACCTGGCCGCGCTGAGCCCTGCCTCAGAGGGACTCAGCCACGGCACTGCGTTCTCCTGGGTGCAGTAAAGCAGTGAAGAAGGAAAATCCAGTCTGACACCTTCCTGGGGAGAGGCGAGGATGGGGCTTCGTGGTGGAAGCACACGGGGACAGATCCCCTGCTCATTAACCGGGGAGAATTACTGCGGCAAGAAGGTTAATCATTACACTAGTAATTAACACTTCCTTCCATTTCAGACGCTAATCCTATAGTTCCAGGATTTCAACTCTGGTCCTGGAGTCCAGAGAGGATGGGGACGGAATGGCAATGAACCTGGCTGGCTTGGCAGAGGGAGCGGGAGGTAGGGATAGAACTCTGCGTTTCGACGCATTTCCTAATGAGGTCCGACTGCCATGACCAGCCAGCGCCTTCCTGTACTATTATATTATTTTTATTTTTTCCCTTTATTGATAAATGTTGGCGGGGCACACACAGTAGTAAGTCTTTTGCTACTTCCATTGTGCAACGATTATATTGCTTTGGGTTAGACTTTCACCAATGTGCATAGTTTATAGAGCCCTTGATTAATATGTAGTAAAACTCGTGTGTGTTTATGGGTTGTAACCATCATGTGCTTTGGGGGGCAGCTCAGCTATATCGTTGGGCACCCCGCAGGTATTGGACACCCCACCTTCCCCAGGCCTCCACTGCCACCTCTTCACGCCTGCACCCTCTATGTCCCACGTCGATGTTTATTAAAGATAACCACAGCCCTAAGTCTTTATTTACTTCTGTTTATTGCTATTTTAGCAAGACTCACCAGAGAGCTGCTATGCTGCTGGTCCGCCCGGGTCCTTTAATCACTGTTAGTAGGTAAAACCATCTGTGACAACTAATCCAAAAAGCAGATTATATTTATTTTGGCTACAGTGGCTTGCAATTCATTAAAATCAACAAAGCCTTTTTCATTAGCCCCCCGCTGCCATCCTAAAAACAGACGGTTCAAGGGGCTCCAAGCACCGGGGTCGGCGCACGGGCGCAGCCAAGCTCCTTCTGACATTCTGGTGCCTTTTTAACGGGAAATCTTATTAAGCTAACAAAGGAGAGATGCAGAACCCCTCTGCTTCCATACAAAGGCTTAATTAACATCCCAAACTCCGAAACCCCAATCAGAGCCCCAGAGCTTCCGGGATGGAGAGACAAAAGGGGCACAGGGACCCTGTCATCAGGTAAGCAAGATTTACCCCCCAAAATGGGGACTTTCTTGTTTTAAAAAAATAACGTGAGAAAGGATTAGAAATCAGAACCGTGGCGTTTAGAACTAAACAGTTCTGCCTGGACGTTCTGGCTTCCAGAGGCTGGGACTGTATGAACTGGGCTGTCTGGTGGAGCCAGGATAGCTACTGAGCAGAGAATCAAGGTCTAACTCCAGGGCTCCCCACGATTAGAAGCAGCTGCCCCTGATTTGAAGTACAGCAGTCCCAAGGCTCAGGCCCTCTCCTATGTGTCCACGCTGCTGCCTTATTTACTTATTTTTTTTTTTCCCGGGCATGGGCCTTCTATTTGCCTGTCCATCTCTAAGAAGAAAGGCGTCTTTAATGCGGACTGAGATTTCAGGGCTCAGTGTCAGGAACGGGGCGTTCCAGGAAAGACGCTCAGGGCCGTGGCTCAGCCATCAAGGTGCCACCAGGCAGCAGCCGTAATTAATGAACGCATCCAAAGGTCCACTGGAGAGGCAAAGCAGGTAGACAATGATTTATGTTTACCTGAGGGCCAGATGAGTTAGCTCTGCGGGAACTTTCCAAACAAAGGGGCCCAGGAAGACTCAAAGATGGCGCGAAATTCAGAGGGAATTCCCCAAATATGGGAAGGAGATTCAGAGAGCGAGCGAGAAGATGTAGAAATCCAGGCCAGGGGAAACAGACGGGAAGGGGTTCTCTGCCCCCTGATCGCCCCCTCCAAAGCTCCGATTATAAAGCCGCCGTGATCTGTGTGGCTCCCTAACTATTACTGCAATGCAATTACTTGTCTGCACCCCCAGAGTGATCCCAAACGTTGTCAAGTATGATGACGCCATGATACTTCACCCAAGTCTCTGTCCCAAGATGCAGATTGGCACAGCCTGAAAGGAGAAGCCAAAATCACCCTTGAGAACAAGGGTTTGCTTGGTTCTTAAGTGCACACAGAGCCCAGCACATCAGGCTGCCTCTGAGACAGGAAAAAAAAAAAAGCAACCAATAACAATAACAAAAAAACCAAACGTCCAATTTGCTGCCTCAAGGGCCTCTGTCCAGCAACCCTTCAGCCAATACTTCAGCTTCTTCTGGTTCATTGCATAAGCAAAGGAGCTGCCTCCTAGCCTGTTGTTGCTGTTGTTTTTAGGTGCCGTCGAGTCGGTATCCAACTCATCGTGACCCTCATAGGGTTTTCAATGGCTGACTGTTTCGGGATTGCCTCGAGAGTGGATTGCCAGGTCCTTCTCCCATTTTTGCGGTGCTGGGAATTGAACTCGGGACTTCGGAGACTGCAGCACAGAGAATAAAATCCAGCCTTGAAGGGGATCCACACACAAAGCTGCTCGCGCATCAGAGCTTTGTGCGCAGGGAACAGGGAGGCACATCGGACAGACACAAGTTGTCACTTGGGCTCTCCGTAATTAAAACTATTGTTGCCGTGGCGATCCAAAGCGGGTTGGGAACTGGCAGAAGGCCAATGCCATGACCTTTTGGTGTTCTTGAGATGGTCTGTGGTTCCGGCTTGGGTTTTATTTATGGGAGGAACGACATGTCATGGGCAAACAGGGAGACCTCACGGGGTAGGGAGCAAAAATCTCAAACTCCATTATGGACTGGCATAGGCTTGCCGTTGTCCCTCAGGCCCAACCCACCTTGCTTGGTGGATAATAAAAGGTGCTATAGTCTCCCTGGGGCTGGGATTTAGCTCAGTTGGTAGAGACCTGCATTGCAGTCTTGGAGGTCCTGAGTTCAATTCCCAGCACTGCAAAAATGGGAGAAGGACCTGGCAATCCACTCCCAAGGCAATCCTGAAACAGTCAGCCATTGAAAACCCTACGAGGGTCGCTATGAGTCGGATACCAACTCAATGGCACCTAACAACAACAACCAACATAGTCTCCCTATGGGCTGGGATTTAGCTCAGTTGGTAGAGCACCACTTTGCAGTCTCTGAGGTCCAGAGTTCGATTCCCAGCACTGCAAAAATGGGAGAAGGACGTGGCAATCCACTCCCAAGGCAATCCCAAAACAATTAGCCATTGAAAACCCTATGAGGGTCGCTATGAGTCAGACATGACTCGATGGCACCTAACAACAACAACAACATAGTCTCCCTACACATATGCATTGCCTGCCGCCCTAGCCCTGTGGCGTCCGATCCGATCAGATCTCGGAAGCCAAGCAGGGTCGGGCCTGGTTAGTCCTTGGATGGGAGACCGCCTGGGAACACCAGGTGCTGTAGGCTTGGGAGAAGGACCTGGCAACCCACTCCCAAAAATCAATCCGCCATTGAAAACCCTAAGAACAGCAGAGAAGCACTGTTTCGCCTGTTGTACACTGGGTAGTGTTTCGCCTGTTGTACACTGGGTCCCTGTGAGTCAGATACTGACTGGATGGCGCCCAGCAACAACGACATACATATGTACACCTCATAGCTCTCTTCAGTGCATCCCAACCCCCAGTCTTCTGCTCTGCCATATACCACTACCTAGAGGATCACCCTCGAGAAAGATTTCCAGGTCCTTGAGACAGCTCACATCCCTGGGCCCCCTTATCAGGCCACAGGAGCCACGTGCGGTTCTTACGCAAGGAAACCAAGAATCCACTTGGTGTGGTGACCCCAAGAGGGTCCCCAAGCAGCCCT
Organism: Pedetes capensis; assembly: GCA_007922755.1. Classification (NCBI taxonomy): domain Eukaryota; kingdom Metazoa; phylum Chordata; class Mammalia; order Rodentia; family Pedetidae; genus Pedetes; species Pedetes capensis. The sequence goes on from VMDO01003845.1 coordinate 62,435, forward strand.
GATGACGGCTGTCACACAAGCGTCTTGAGACACGCGGCAGTTAGCGGTCACCCTGAGCGGAGTCCAACTTTCTCCCGAGTCCCAGGCCGCTCGCCAACACAGGAAAACACCCAGAGGCGTTGTTATGGTTGGCAGGGAGCAGGGGGCGGTTGGGGCGCTTATGTTTTTTAAACAATCTCCCTCCCTTCCTGGTTCGTGTAAAGCGAGCCTGCTGTTTAAGGTTCAAGATGCCCTCAGGGCAGAGCAGCACAGCCAAGCGACAGAAAAGGGCCGCACGGAGCAGCCCAACCCGCCCGAGAGGACCCTGCACACCAGGCGCCCCCGTGAGCAGCAGGCCTAGGTGGACGGCTCCGCGCCGCCCGGTGCGCTGGTGCTCGGAGGCAGCGCCGGGCCCGGCCCTCGCAACTTGGCTCCTGCAGCTCTGGGCACATCTGGGAACATCTGGGAACCCCAGCGGGCATGAACGTGGCCAGGCGCTCGGAGGGACGTGTCACCTGCTCCTGAGTGAAAAACGCCATCCAGAGTCCAAGACCATGCGGAGGCAGAGGGTTTCTTCTCTGGTCTATTCTGGACCCAACCGGCCACTTCCACACTGCCAGCTGCCCTTAGGAACACTCAGGGTTCCCATAGAAAAAATAAAGAAAGAAAGACCCCATGGTGCGGTCACTCAGCCCGTCCACACCTTGCCTCCGAGCACCACATGTCCTCAGAGTGTTTATTTGCAAGATCACGGGAGGAAGTGATGATTCTTTCTGAAATGCAATTTTTATTTAAAAGCAATAGGAGAGAAACTGGCCGTTAAAAACTCAGAAAAAAAAAAATGAGCTGGGCTCAGTGGCAGACACCCAGCCACGAGGGAGGCCAAGGCAGGAGGATCGTGAGTTCGAGGCCAGAGGCAGCCTGTGTGACTTAGTGAGACCCTGTCTCCAAAATGAGAAAAGTAAATGAGAATAAAATGGGCTGGGTGTGCAGCTTAGCAGTAGAGCACTTACAACACGCATGGGTTCAATGTATCAGTGCTGGAAAAAATAAACAACAACAACAAAAAAAAAACTAAGAAAAAAATGTACCAATGGGCTGTTTGGTTTTGCTTTGGTTTGGTTTTGCCTTTTGTTTTTCTTTATAGGATTTTGTACCTGCAGCCACTGTTCCGTGATCCAAGGAAAAAACTGCATAATGTACCATTTCATGCTGGGGACAGTACTCAAGATATTGCAAGCAGGTGACCAAAGGGCCTGAAGGACCAAGGGGGAGCAGGGAGCTTTCATGTGGTGGAAAGAGGACCAGGAGCCCAGGGCAGGGAGCGGAAGGCGGCGAGCCGCTGGGAAGCCGGCCTCTTCCCCTGGCGGGACAGCTCCGCGCAGCCCCGGGCCTGCATTTCCCAGGCAGTCTGGCTGGAGGACAACTTGGGGGCCTGGTGTCCAGGGAGACATTCTCAAGTAACCCTTTGCTAAGAGACTGGATGCTTAGACACTAAGGCAGCGGCTGCCTCCTCATGGCAGAAGCCACCCAAGCCCTCCCCCGCAGCTCTGCTCTCTGATAAGCAGGGCAAATCTGCTCCAGTTGCTGGAATTTTCTAGACTCCCCTCTCTAAGTACATGAGCAGCGGATGCACAGCCTTCAAAGGCTCCACTTTTCTCTTTTGTAGCAAAACGGCGAGCGCCGATGGGAGCTCGGCGCCCGGGGCGATGTTCCTTTCTGCTAATCACCTGCCAGTAGCAACGAGGACAAGGCAGGGCGCCCAGAGCCCCCGCGCCAGCCCGAGGGCGAGGGTTCAACAGCAGCAAAGCGGAGGGGGCCTCCGTGGCCTGCGGGAGCTCTGCAGAGTGACCGCGCCTCTGTCCCCCAGGACGGGTTCAAGGGGCCGCAGAGATCAGAGGCGACTTGAAGTGGGCCGAGGTGCTGAACCTCTGAAGCGGAGAGACTGGAGCAGCGCTTTCAAAAGGGGACGGCATCTCAGCGCCACCACAGCCTGGGAAGCGACTGCCGCCTCTGGGCCCAGGGGTGAGCTGAGCGGGTGGGCCGCGCACGTGCCGCGCCCCCTCCACAGCTGTTTCAGAAACGCGGTCCTTTTTCACGCCCAGGTGAGGCTGCCCCACAGCGCAAGGTGTCCAGGACACGATGTCATCTGGGTGCCCCCTCCTTCAACCCCAGAGAAGCTGCAGGAGACAAGCCAAGGGCATTAAAGGCTTAGAGAACTGCAGGGAAGGAGTTGTTAGGGGAAAGGAGTTGGATCCAGTTTGATCTTTAATTGAGAAAGAGTTCAGGCGAGGGAGGGACTGTCAGGGGCTGAGGCTCAAGAACGCTTTTCCAGCTCCAAAAGGCAAGAAGAAAAGGGCCCAGACGAGTCTAATTGAAAAGAAGAAAGGTGAAGGCAAGGGACGGGTGCCCAAGGTGGGCTGCAATGTCTTTCTTCATAATGTATTTGTGGTATTTAAAACAACGGCCCCCCAGGAGAGCAACTCCCACATCCAGCAACAAACGAATGGGAGAACACACTGTGGTCTAGGCAGACAGTGGAATATTACTCCACCTTAAAAAGGTATGAGACTGTGATACGTGCTATACACACGGACATTATGCTCGCTGAAATAAACAAGACACAAAGGACAAATATTACCTGATTCCACTTATATAAGTACCTAGGGCCATCAACCAAAGAACGCCCTGGCAGCCCTGTCCTGAAACAACCCACCATTGAAAACCCTAAGAACAGCACAGAAGCGCTGACTTAGTGCCAGTCACGGCACAGTGTTGGGGAGTGTTTCATTCCATTGTACATCGGGTTGCTGTGAGTCAGACCTGACTCCACAACAACTAACAACAACAGAGTCATCAAACTCAGAGACAGAGAGTCAAATGGTGAATGCCAGGGGGTAACAGGAGAGGAAAATGAGGAGTTATTGTTTAACTGGTATAGAGCTCCACTTTGAAATGATAACCAAGGTGCACAGATGGATGTTAGCAATGTCTACACAACAGTGTGAACGTACCTAATGCCATGGAAATGAACACTTAGGAATGGCTAACAGAGTTTCTTACCAAGAGTCTCTTAAAAGGAAAATAGTGGGGAAAACTGGTCCCCCAAATCTGGGTGTGAATGTTTTACTGACACCTAAACCCAATCTACGGGAAAAGGACCTGGCAATCCACTCCCAAGGCAATCCCGAAACAGCCATTGAAAACCCTGTGAGGGTCGCTATGAGTCAGATACTGACTCGAAAGCACCCAACAACAACAAACCCAATCTGCCTGTAGCCATAGCCCTGTGGCATCTGAATCGTCAGATCTCAGAAGCTAAGCAGGGTCAGGCCTGGTTAGTCCTTGGATGGGAGATGCCTGGGAACATCAGGTGCTGTAGGCTTGGGAGACGGACCTGGCAACCCACTCCCAAGAAACAATCAGCCATTGAAAACCCTATGAACAGCAGAGAAGCACTGACAATAGTGTTTCGCCTGTTGTACATGGGGTCACTATGAGTCGGATACCAACTTGACAGCACCTTACAAGAACAAAGCCAGTCTGCCTGTTTCGGAGGAAGCATACCAGGCTCTGTCAACAAATCACGTGAGGCTCTGTCTCTTAACTTTATGTCCTTCCTTCCTTCATGCACTCCTTCCATCATTCACTCAAGAAATATTTACTGGGCATCGACTCTGTGTCCAGCACAGTTCTAAGGACAGGACACACAGAACCCACAATGGAGAAGAGAAAGGGGCGCGGCAGGAGGCAGAGGTAGAGCCTATCAATGGAGAGAAACAGAAGCTGCCCCCACAGCCGGCAGTGAGCGTGATGTGATGTGTCGCGTGTGCGCAGGGGGTAGAGGAGGCAGAGCTTAGAGAAAATGGTTTTAAGCTGAGACCTGTCGTTAGAATAGACGTTAGCCAAAAACCAAGCAGTGTAGAGAGGAACCTTCCAGACAGGGAGACTGGTACTGCTAAAAGGAAAAGAAAAAATTAACCTGAGGTGGTTTTGCTTGGCTGAAGTTTCAAAGAACAGAGAAGCAGGGGATGGGCCGGAAAGGTGAACAGCAGGAGCCTGCTGGGGATGTGGGAGAGGACGGTGAACCGCGTGGACGTCTCCCTAAAGACTGAATGAGAATATTGGATGCTGAGCCCCAGCTTCCCTTCTGCTCCATGATGCCTTTCAGCTAGAAAGATGCGAAGTCTGAGACCCCTTTCCCAAGGACAGGAGCCCTAGTGGTGAAGTTGTCTATTCCCCAGTGTCTTTGCAGATGCTGTACCTGACTCTCACTCCCCAAGAACACCCCACATCCCCTTCCGCCTGTGCCACAGCACCCTGACTTCATGTACATTATAGGCGCTGTAAACATCCGTTAATAATTAGAACACGGAATGTACGTAGTGTGGATCTAGGTTGGACGTGTAGTCAGGAGGGACCAATCCCTGGAGAAGGACATCATGTTTGGGAGAGTGGCTGGTCAGTAAAAAATGGAAGACCCTCCACCAGATGGATTGACACAGTGTCTGCAACAATGGGCTTAAACATAAATTAGATCGTTTGCCTGGCACAGAATCGGGAAGTGTTTCCATCTGCTGTACACAGGGTCACTGTGAGTCGGACTTGACTCGACAGCACCTAACAACAACAACAACGTGGCACACTGGCTGTGCTTCCTGAGCCCAGGGCGGATGCACTCACTCGGTCTCGGCTTCAGGCGTTCTGCCAAGTGTGCAACACAGTCTTCCTTCCTGACTGCCCTCTCTGGAAAAGCTTCCTCTGCCTCCTTCTCCCCCGTCACACCCACCCTTCCTTGTCCCCTGCACTTCATCCCCCTGCTCCTTCTGCATCAGGTACTCTCAGGTCTCCTCTGTGTCCATATGAGCTCTTTGTTCCCCAAAGGCAAAGAAAGATGTGAACTTGACTCACTGCCGATGCGTTCTGTCTGACTCCAGTTTGGCCCTTGACTGTGAAGACCAGGAATCCACTTAGTCACCAGCTGAACAATCCTGGGCTTCCTTCCTTCTGAGGTTTGTTCAGAATTTCTCCCTCCTCCAGCCCCAACCTCTAAGCTCCAGAAAATAATAGGACATTCTGACTGCTTATTTTATGCCTATCCCACCTGTCACACCTTGCTGTAGGTGGATCTGTTTGTAGACACAGGTTCTGTCTTCGAGTCTTTGTTAGGGACACCAGGGTCTCACTCTGTTAAAGACATGGAAACCACCAAGAATGGTGAGACATAGCTCCTGTCCTTCTAGAAATTTCCAACCAGATGATAACATGTGGGGATTATAGCACTACAATAGGCTGAGTTGTTTCAGGATGGATCTAAAATGATACTGCCTGCAGCCATAGCCCTGTGGCATCCGATCCCATCAGATCAGATCTCGGAAGCTAAGCAGGGTCGGGCCTGGTTAGTACCTGGATGGGAGACCACCTGGGAACACCAGAAGCTGTAGGCTTGGGAGAAGGACCTGGCAACCCACTCCCAAGCATCAATCCACCATTGAAAACTCTATGAACAGCAGAGAAGCACTGACAATAGTGTTCTGCCTGTTGTATGTTGGGTCACTATGAGTCAGACAACTGCGTGGCACCTAACAACAGCAACAACAAATCTTATCATTACTTTGTGTTTGTAATGTTTGAGTTTCTGTCTTCTAGGGGACATGATATTAAAGATGTTATGTTCCTTTTCTTGATTCTCAAATAAGGACCATGGTTCCTTTTGTCTCATCCCTGATCATTTTGCAGGGCCATATTTCTGACCCCTTACTGACTACTTAGCTTTGTAAATCCCACTGTCAAACTTTACTTTTCCTTCAGCTTAAAATTCCTTTTCTTGGCTACACTTATTCTTTCTTGGTCACACTTTTCTTGGTCACACTTATTCTTCATGGAAAGTGTGACAAATTCAAGAAAATTGCCCTCTCTTATTATTAAAAATACTCTGCCCCTCGACCCTTCAATTTGGTTTGGCTTTGGTGGTGTTGGGGATCGGATCCAGGGCCTTGTGCATGCCGGCCAGCATGCTAGGATGGACACGTCTTCCCGCCCCACCCCTGACCCAGCCTCTCTGTTCTAAAAAGCCTCCTGGCCTCAAAGTTTTCCGTCTCCTTGGCTTGCCCCCTGCCTCAACTGAATAGGCACTCGTGTGAGATGACGTGCACATAGTTAACAGACAAATTACACACACACACATATATATATATGTGTGTGTGGTGGGCTGGGATTCAGCTCAGTTGGTAGAGCGCTGCGCTGCAGTCTCTGAGGTCCTGAGTTCAATTCCCAGCACCGCAAAAATGGGAGAAGGGCCTGGCAATCCACTCCCAAGGCAATCCCGAAACAGCCATTGGAAACCCTACGAGGGTCGCTATGAGTCGAATACCGACTCGACGGCACCTAACAACAACAACAACATATGTGGAAGGGTTGCATTTTTTTCTGTTGGAAAAAGAGCCTTATGAGAACCACTATAAGTCAGACCCAACTCCATGGCACTTAACAACAACAACAACAATATAGATAGTCTCTGAACGCTGGAATGCGTGGGAAAGATGAATAAACTGTGAGCAGTTACTTCTAGGTGTAGGTGGTCGCTCGCTGAAGACAGTATCACAGGAGTCTTGGCTATTATTCTACTTTTCAAATTTTCTGTAATGAACACGGTCAGGTACCACACAACAATGTTTCAATGAATTACAGGCAGAATACCCAAGAGTGGTCCTGCAAGATCCTGTTGTTGTTAGGTGCCCTCGAGTCAGTATCCGACTCATAGCGACCCTCTGTACAACAGGGGAAACACTATTGTCAGTGCTTCTCTGCTGTTCATAGGGTTTTCGATGGCAGATTGATTTTTGGGAGGGGGTTGCCAGGTCCTTCTCCCAAGCCTACAGTTTCTGGTGTTCCCAGGTGGTCTCCCATCCAGGTACTAACCAGGCCCGACCCTGCTTAGCTTCCGAGATCTGACGGGATCGGATGCCACAGGGCTATGGCTGCAGGCCCTATTAAATAGGTACGATGATGAATTGAGGCATTTCAGGCATGCAAGGACTCAAGAGGTTTCCTGCTCGCAGGAAACCTGCAAGATCATAATGGTGCTTAAAATGTTTTATGGCCTAATGGAGGAGCAACTGTAAAGTCTGAGTGTGATGGCTTCATGTGTTTGGGTGATGTTAGTATAAAGACACATACCTCACTGCCAGTCATAAAAGTATAACACACGATTATGCACAACACATAATAATAAAGGACTATGTAACTGCTTTATGGTTAACTCTACTATGCTTTTTATTGTTATTTTACATTAGTGGTTAGGTGCCATCAAGTCAGATCTGACTCATAGTGACCCGAGGTACAGCTGAACAAACTACCCGGCACTGTGCCATGCATACAATCTTTTTATGTTTGAGCCCAAAGTTATAGCCATTGTGTTTCTTCTCATTTTGAGTCATGCCACATCAGCAGATGGAGGTCCCGGGGACTTTACTCCATTCCCATCAGTAAAGTCAACTCCACTCTGAGGAGGCAACTCTTCCTCAGTCATTTCTTGAATTCCTTCCAGCCCAGGGGACTTATTTTCTGGCACTCTATTTAACAGTGCTTCTCTGCTATTCCTAGGGTGTTCAATGGCTAATTGTTTCAGGAGTGGGCTGCCGGGTCCCTCTCCCTAGTCTATCTTAGTCTGGAAACTCAGCTGAAACTTGTCCACCATGGGTGGCCCTCCTGGCATCTGGGATATTGGTGGCACAGCTTTGAGTATCACAGTAACACCCAAGCCTCCATAGCACAACAAGCTGACAGACAGCTGGGGGACAATATTTTAGAGTATCCTTCTTTCTACATACACACAAGCAGTTCCTTGTAAAGCCATATGCCAGGTCCACTATACATCTCTTATTTACCTGGTGTGTTTACTGCATTGAGAGGCCAGGTGGAGTGACTGACGGACAGCACCTGGGTTTGTGTAAGTACGTACTATGATATTTACACAACAAGGAAATCACCTAGGGATGAACTTTCAGATCACATCTTTGTCATCAGGCAACAGACCATGGAATATAACAATGACGATAAAAACGCGCTTGCGGTGGCGCATGCCTGTCATCCCAGGGACTGGGGAGGCAGAGGCAGGAGGATCGCAAGTTCAAGACCAGAGGCAGTCTGTGTAACTTAGTAAGATCCTGTCTCAAAAAAAAAGTAAAAATATGGGCTGGGGGTGCAGCTCAGTGGTCCAGCACTTGCAGAGCATGCAAGCGCCAGGTCCTGGGCTCAACCCCCGGTACTGCAAAAAAAAAAAAAAAAAAAAAAAAAAAAAAAAAAGAAAAAAGAAAGAAAGAAAAGAAAAGAAAAGAAAAGTGCTTAAAGAATGGTCAGGGCTCCAATTATTTCTCAGTCACCTGAGAAGCCCTTGGCCTATGCCAGTGCTGTGCTCCTCAGTGCGACGGAGTCATTTTCCTGAGATGCTGCTACATTCTGATCCTTCCTCACTTCTATCTTCAGCTCCCTGGCTCTGCCTGCGTTCCCCTCCCTTTGCTTGCCTGACAAACTTTAAGAATGGGCTCTTAAAGAAAGCCCCGATTTGGGCATTTGCTGTTTACTGCCACCATGGCTGATTTCAGCGCCCAGCATGACATCATCGCACATGGGGTCACAAAGGAAAAGCCCCGAAGCGCCCCATGGCACCCGACCTCCGCCATGTGAATCCAAGAGAGCGACCTCAGGACACAGGCGTAGCAAAATGTGATCCGTGATCGTAATGAGAAAGTGGTTCGTTCTGAATCTTTCTTTTGTTTTGAATACAATGGATTTATTGGAAGTGGATATGATTTAACGTTTATTGACGTTACACAAACACTGGCTCACATAGTTCCTGGAAGTTTAACAGTTGGCTTCCCTGGCTGGAGCCGGCTCCCGTGCACCCCTGTGCCCTCCCTCAGTCCAAGTGTCCCTTGGGTCCCTGCTGGACCCTCCTCCCAGGCTGGTCCTCCTTCTCTAACTTAACTCCACAGGTGCTTGGCTTCTCTATTTTACAAGGTCTTCACGCAGGAAGACCTCACTCAATTGATCTCTGCTTGCGCGATTCTGTCAGCACCGTTGGAGAATGTCACACGTTCAGAGCCTCAGTGGCATATTTTATTATCATCACTACTGATTATCTTGCATATCATCCTCTCTCCCAAATCCAAATTAGATTACAGTTGTTTTACACCAAGGGATTATGGACTAAGGAGAAGCAGTGGGCTTTCTGATAGGTACTCGAGACACATTGGATGCTTTACTTCCAACTTCTGTATCACTTAATTTGTTGTTGTTGGGTGCCTTCGAGTCAGATTCGACTCATAATGACCCAAAGTACAACAGAATGAGACACTACTCAACACTGTGCGATGCACACCAACTTTTTATGTTTTAGCCCAATGTAGCAGCCACTGTGTTTCTCCTCATTTTGAGTTGTGCCACATCAGCAAATGGAGGTCCCAGGGGCTTTACTCCATTCCTATCATTAAGGTCGACTCTACTTTGAGGAGGCAACTCTTCCCTAGTTGTTTCCTGAATGCCTTCCAGCCTGGGGGGCTCATTTTCTGGCACTCTCTTTGACAGTGCTTTTCTGGTATTCATAGGGTTTTCAATGGCTGATTGTCTCAGGGATGGGCTGCTGGGTCCTTCTCCCTAGTCAGTCTTGGTCTGGAAGCTCAGCTGAAACCTGTCCACCATGGGTGGCCCTGCCGGTGTCTGAAACACCAGTGGCACAGCTTTCAGCATCACAGCCACACGCAGCCCCCAGAGCAGGGCAAGCTGACAGACACGCGGGAGATTAGATTGTTGTTGTTGTTGTTGTTGTTGTTAGGTGCCGTTGAGTCGGCATCCGACTCATAGCGACCCTCATAGGGTTTTCAATGGCTGAGTGCTTCGGGATTGCCTTGGGAGTGGATTGCCAGGTCCTTCTCCCATTTTTGCGGTGCTGGGAATTGAACTCGGGACCTCAGAGACTGCAGCGCCATGCTCTACCAACTGAGCCAAATCCCAGCCCTTACTCAGATTAGGGAACTGCTATTTTATACATTACAAATCTTAGCACAGTGAGTGTCTTCCACGTACCAAGCACTCAATAACCACTTGTTAAAGGAGGAGAGATTTTAACAGCAGAACTATCGCCCTATTACCTAACTCAGTCACTGGCTAAAAAAATGTAGATTCCTTTTTAAGGAACCTGCAGCAACACAGTGAAAATGAAATGGTTTTTCCTCCTCTTCCACCCAAGCCAGTGGACTTCTGCACTCAGGCCCGCCGAGTGTTTTCCCACACGCGTATCCATCCCTCAGTGGTCCCTACCTGGCTCCCCTGCAGTTCACCTCTGGGCTGGCGCGGTCTACCTGGAGACAGCATGGAATCCCACAGGCTGAGGACTCCGTCCCATGAGAATCCCCCACCACACACCAATCAAACACCTCTCTTCTCCTACAGCCGCTGTCTGATTGGCTACAGACTTGAGGTCTCCACGACCTCCTCCTCCTCTGATTTGCTAAGTCTACCTGAGCCGTTCACGCGCAACGAGAGGCTTCTCCCAGCTTGGTTATATTAATAAAGGTCGCGATGAAGGTCGAGGGAGACCGGCAGGTGAGCAGGGGCACAGAGAGACGTGGAGAGCGGCACAGCGGCTCCCTGCAATCCATGGCCCCCCACCTTCCCTGGATCTCCACGTGTTTTCTGAACTCGGGGTCCGGGGCCTTTCTAGACACTTCCAGTGGGCACAACTGATCATCAGCTCCACCTCCAGCCCTGGCCCCTTCCTGGAGGCGGGGCGGGTACGTTCAGCTGCTGGTCACAGCTGGGTCTTTCTGGCGACCTGTCCCATCCAGCCACCAGATAAGAATGGTCTCATTAGGAAAAAAAAAAAAAAAAAAAAAGACATGCCCATCTCACAGGAAACTCCAACAGACAAGGGGCTGTGTGGCCGGAAGGCAGGAAGAGGCCAAATATATATTCCTCATGATAAGTCACAATTTCAGTGTAGTCCTTCTTTGCTGACTGTTGTCGTTAGGTGCCGTCGAGTCGGTATCCGACTCATAGCGACCCTCATAGGGTTTTCCATGGCTGACTGTTTCGGGATTGCCTTGGGAGTGGATTGCCAGGTCCTTCTCCCATTTTTTGCAGTGCTGGGAATTGAACTCGGGGCCTCAGAGACTGCAGCCCAGTGCTCTACCAACTGAGCTAAATCCCAGCCCTGTTTGCTGACAGCAGACGCCAAAAGCTGTGCTGAGCCACGATGCGGAGAAATAGAGGTGAACATGTTGGGGGCCAACCACTATGGAAATCAATATGGAGGTATCTTCAAAAACTAAAAACAGATCTACCAGATGACTGAGCTGTAACAGTACTGGGAATTTACCCAAAGGGAGATGGGTCATCATACCACAGAGACACCTGCATCTCCATGTTCAATGCAGCGCTCTTCACAATAGCAAGGATATGGAACCAACCAAAGTGCCCTTCAACAGAAGAATGGATAAAAAAAACTATGGTATATATACACAATGGAATACTACTCAGCAATCAAAAAAATGAAATAAAGTCATTTGCAGCAAAATGGATGGAATTAGAGAAGATTATTTTAAGTGAATGAACACAAGCTCAGAAAGAGAAACAACACATGTTCTCACTCATATGTGGGAGCTGAATCAAAATTATAAGAAGGAAAAAATCCGATGTGGAGGTGAGAACATAATAAAAAATAAAAATAAAAATAAAAAAAGCTAAAGTCGTCGACCTAGCAGAGAAGGGACAATTTGGGGAACACAAAAGAAGGAGGGAGGGATCTAGCAAAAGAAGGAAATCCTGGGATGGGGGGAGGAACCGCACAAGAGGGTAAGGGGGAATCTATATGAAAAAATTCCCAATACAAAAAAAAAAAGAACATGTTAGGAATCATTTCTGACAAATAAAATGAAGGAGATGTTCTCCTCCAGGGATCTACTGCACAAGGAGATGGTCCTTAAGAGGACAGAGCCGTTGGTGAGTTTATTAATGTGGACGCTAACACTTGCAACTCCATGCTGTGTCATTCTTACAGCCTGAGGATGTGTGAACACACACACACACACGTAGGAATGTGTGTGGATAGAAATATACCAACAGACGGCCAGGTTACACACTTTCTAAAAACATTTTTTTTCCCATTGGAAATTTTTGACGTATACCTTAATGTGATTCATTCTGACATTCATTTCATTGTGACATTTCCATATACGTATTTTGTTGTACCTTACACAGATAAGTTCCCCCTCATCCTCTTGTGCCCCTCCTCCCCCATCCCACCCCCTCTCCAAAGACCTCCCTTCCACTTGCATGTCTTTTTGTGGGAATATTTTTCTCTATATGTATACCCTTGGATTCCAACTATGTTTAAGATCAAAACTTTTTCTGTAGTGATCTATCTTTTTACATTGTCAGTACTATCACCTGAGTTTTCTAGTCTATCCATGTTATTACCATGCTTTGGTATTATTGGTGTTATTATAATTCTTTCCAGGATTAAAGTTGGGCTGTTCACCCTGAGGTCATCCCCTCCCCATTCCTCACGCCCCTTTTGTCCTCCTCTCCCCCTCTCCTCTCCCAGGATTTTCTCCTTTTGCTAGATCCCTCCCTCCTTCTTTCTGCAAAGCATTTTCAAATTTCCAGTATTAAAGCAAAAATCCAAGTGAGGTGTCTATGAACTGACGTCATTAGAAACCATGGTATTTAGAGATCAGATTGCTTTGCTCCTGCTCACTTTGAACTAACATCACCATGGCTTGTCCTCTGTGGACCTTGAGGAAAAAGGGGTGAAATAGCCAGAAAAAGCTAAAGCCCTTCCTGCTCTCAGACAAATTCTGGCCCACCCTAAAACAGTCAGGGAGAAACATCAGCTGTATACCTTGGGACCCGCCGTTCAGGATCAAAATAGCCAGATCACATCTTTTCAGAATTCAGGGGAAGAATTTCAAGTCATCACGGCCCACATCCATTTGTATTCCCCGTGCACACAGCCAGTGGCAGAAATTTATTGAGAGGCATTCTGGGGCTCTCCCGAAACATCCGCCCTGTGGATTAACCGCACTCACAAGTGCCAGAACTATACGGGCAGGTCTTACCCTTTTAATTGGCCCTCATATTTGCCTCAAGAAAGAAACATATTTCTCAGGCAGGCTGTTTAGAAAAAAAAAAAAAAAAAACACAATAATAATAATTCAAAATTTGGCCCGACTCAGCCAGCATTAAGCCCTCTGCTAATTCTTGGTCATAAATAAATGGCATTGACAAAGACATTAAAGATGGAAATAATGAGAACAGCCAGGAAGGACAAGGATGGCCGAGCTATCCCATCTCAGCTGCAAAGAAAAGGGGAGTCAAACACCAATGATGCAAAAATAGATTTGAACAATTATTTTTAAAAGCAAGGGGGTGACTGCGCCCCGACTTCCAAAGATGAGTGTCTTAAAGGTTTCATTGATTAGGTGGTAAGCTTGCTGGTGAATGATTATTGGATTCTGTCAGGAAGGCCTGAATTAGTTGGGAGAGCTCTGTGCCCCATGAATAAAACGCAGCCTCTTCCCTCTCCCACCCTCTGTGACAGATGATATCTGTTTTCTCCTGTGGGTTTGCATTTCGGAGCCACTGAAGCTCAGCATCAGTATATTCTGGCTCAAATGAGCTGAAAATTGCATTCAATTTGAATTTCAAAAATAGAGGGGAGGAAGGGGGGAAAGAAAAGAAAAAACCTCAGTAGCCATCAAGGGCCCCCACTTCTCAAACACTTCCTGCTCCTGGGTTGCATTCTGCCAGGCTGGGGACCTGAAACCCAGGATGTTTTGCAGAGGAAAGAGCATCGCTGGACGGCTGCCCGGTCTGAGTTTAAAAATAAACTTTTAATAGTCAGGATCAAAGCAAAGCTCACTTTTACACACATGCGTAATGCAGATCGCCACGCACCAAAGCAGCAGGGTAACCTCTTCCTTGTGGACTCTGGAGGGGGGAAAGGTGAAGGCGTATTCCCTAGAAAACTCTAGAAAAGTACAATGTTTTCCAAATTAAAAGGATTCCCATGCAGCTCACTGAAGACCCTGGCTCCTTCTTGCCTGACTTCCTCCCCCCTTGATTTGCTTCACGTTACAAAACAGATGGGCTCTTCAAAAGCAGAGCTGAGTAGCCATTGATTTTGCAAATCAAACCATATTTGAAATGCGCTGGGAGAGTTGCTTATTTAAAGCAACCTTGTGATGAATTATTTTGTAAAAGCCAAGCTGTGTTTGGTGCGCACACAGTCGCCCCTCTGTGAAATGGCACAGCAAGCGGGAACCTGAATGGCATCCAAGTTTCCCGACAGCAGGGCGCACCTGTAGTTTCCAGCAAACAGAGTTAAGCACCACCAATATTTCAAACCAAACTACGCCACCCGAAACCACAGATGACGTTGCAGAATCGAGCACTGGAGGGATCTGGGGCCAGAGCTCCATGCTGGGACGGTTTGAGCGGACGAAGAAGAGCGAGCACCAAACTCCTGCCTCTCCATTGCAAACGCAGAAACGATATCTTCCCACCGCCTGAATTATCCCCCGTGTGTGAATTAAGCGGCTTGGGTGCTGTGCGGAAGGTGATTTTGCTTGTAATGGGCCATTTTCCTGGTAGAGGGAGGAACCTGCTAGATGATGTTCAGAAACCTGACTTACTGCAGGGGGCTCAGGAGCTAATAGCATTGGGGACCACCGTTGCCAGGGCGTGCGCGTGGATCCTGCGCCCCTCTTAGCCAGGCACCATGGACACGCAAGACAGCCAGAGAATTGCTGATCCTGCGGAGGCAGGACAGAGAGACAGGGACGACAGGGGGTGATGGGAGGAAAGGGCTTTTCTCATCCTGGGCTCTGGTCTGCGTCTTATCCGCCAAGAATTCAGGCACAGCCCAAAAAGGCAAAGCTGCTGTGAAAACTGCCTGTAGACAAACCAGTGCTTCCAGAAGAATCTCACCAACCCAGCATATGGACGATGATGCACGTCAGCGGACCCAGGTAACCCCCTCATTGATAGCCCTCACAAGGTAATCTCCTTGTGACTACATATACTAATGGCTGCAACCATAGCCCTGTGGCATCTGATCCCCATCAGATCTCAGAAACTAAGCAGAGTCGGGCCTGGTTAGTGCTTGGATGGGAGACCACCTGGAAACACCAGGTACTGTAGGCTTGGGAGAAGGACCCAGAAGCCCACTCCCAAAAATCAATCAGCCATTGAAAACCCTATGAACAGCAGAGAAGCACTGACAATAGTGTTTCACCTGTTGTACACAGGGTCGCTATGAGTCGGACACCGACTCGACGGCAACTGAAAACAACAACAGATATACTAGGAATTCCCTCAACTATCTCAATTTTACCTGTTTTTACAGTGCTCTTTTTCCAATCTGTAAATCTACACCAGACACCTGCTGGGACCCCATTGAGCAATGTACCTTCCAAAGCCCCAAGTCACACATACTCATGTTGTGAAGATATGTAGGACATTTTGCTCACTCTCTAGACACCCGTGCTTACTCTGAAGCACGTACTCTCCTTTTCCTTTACCTAATCAACCTCAGGTCTACGGCTATACCACCCTAGCATCCAATCCCAGCTGATGTCAGAAGGTAAGAAGTTCGGCCTGGTTGGTCCTTGGATGGGAGACCGCCTGGGAACATCAGGTGCTGTAGCCTTGGGAGAAGGACCTGGCAACCCACTCCTGAAACAATCAGCCATCGAAATCCCTATGAATAGAAGAGAAGCACTGGCAATCTTGCCATGCTGGCCGTGGCACAGTGTCAGGGAGTGTTTCCTTCTATTGTACATGGGGTCACTATGAGTCAAACCTGACTAGAAGGCACCTAACAACAACCATCCACCTTAAACTGCTTCACTCTTTCTGATTCATCCTAAAATTCTTTTTTTGCGACAGAGCCAAGGACCCAGCATCTCCCCTGAGTGGAGGTCCCAAGAAGAGGAACCCCTCAGGGCAGGCGTTAACATTGGGTACAACACCCCAAAACCATGGTTCAAGTGGCTGCATCTAGGAGACCAATGGAGTCATGGCTAGCAGCTTGGGAAAAGGAGATATTACATAATTTTCCTTCCAAACCGGAGTGCAACAGACCTAACCTTTAGATATTCTTGGACAGAGCTGGATATTCAACTAGTAACTGATGTAGCACAAAGAATATTTAGTACATTCAAAGAAGCTACAGACAGAACAGGGAGGTGGACCTGGCAACCTACTCCCGAAAATCAATCTGCCATTGAAAACCCTATGAAAAGCAGAGAAGTACTGATGATACTGTTTCCCCTATTGTACACAGGGTCGCTATGAGTCAGATACCGACTGGACGGCACCTAACTACAATAACCATAGTCAGAAAGATCGGGCTTCCTCTCTTAAGCATGGGACAAGGAGGACAGAAAGGTAATATTTTATTATTATTCTTCACCAAATACGAGAATTAAAAAACACTCTAACTCTGACAAGTGCAGCTAACAAGTCAGTATAGCAAATCAATAATAGAATCAAGGGCAAAGCCTTTCAAAAGGAACCACAGGACTGGCCCAGCACACACTCAGTGAAGTCCAACTTCTCTTAACACCCCTGCAAATAAAAACGTTTTCATGGTGTTGTGAATGAGGCTTTGCGTCTTAAAAGACGGAATGAGGGAAACAGCAGGTGTCTTCATTCTCCTTGTTGACGACATGCTTTGGAGCACCTAACGCTGGCAAAGGTGTCAGGTGGCTGCTTAACCGGCCAACATGTGCCCCATGGCACTGTGTCCTGTGGATTTTGAAAGATCATCCATAGCTCCTCACCTTGGAGGGGCCCGCTTACCTTTAAACTGCGCGGACGGTAGCGTGGGAGTCTTTCCTTACATCTTCATAGTTTACTATCACCTCGCCGAGGAGCCGGCTACTTGTCGATTCTGTCCGTGTGTGGGACACGAGCAAGGATCCAACCCAGAAAAGGACGAAAAAAAGAGAAGCAAAGTCAATCTTCTTGGCCACTGCATTGAATAAAGGCTCTCAGGCAATGGAGTTAAGCGCACATTAATAGCTATGATTTAACGTGCCATCAGCAGCTCTTTGATTTTCATATATATGTGCACTGGGAGACGGACCCAGCAGCCCAGTCCCAAAAATCATTCTGCCATTGAAAACCCTATAAACAGCAGAGAAGCACTGACAATAGTGTGTTGCCTGTTGTGCACAGGGTTGCTATGAGTCGAATCCCGATTGCATGGCACCTCACAACAACAATATGTGTATATAATATATACATTTATGATATATATATGTTGTTGTTGTTGTTAGGTGCCGTCGAGTCGGTATCCGACTCACAGCGACCCTCATAGGGTTTTCAATGGCTGACTGCTTCGGGATTTCCTTGGGAGTGGATTGCCAGGTCCTTCTCCCATTTTTGCGGTGCTGGGAATTGAACTCGGGGCCTCAGAGACTGCAGTGCAGCGCTCTACCCACTGAGCTAAATCCCAGCCCTGATATATATATACGATACATATAATATATAATATATATGTTGTTGACATATATATGATATATGTGAAACATTTTATATATATATATATATATATATATATATATATATATATATATATATATGTTGTTGTTGTTGTTAGGTGCCGTCGAGTCAGTATCTGACTCATAGCGACCCTCATGGGGTTTTCAATGGTTGAGTATTTCAGGATTGTCTTGGGAGTAGATTGCCACATCCTTCTCCCATATTTGCAGTGCTAGGAATCGAACTCAGGACCTCAGAGACGACAGCACAGCACTCTACCAACTGAGCTAAATCCCAGCCCAATATATATATAGGGAGAGAGATATAGATATATAGATATATATACATATATGTGTGTGTGTGTGTGTGTGTGTGTGTGTGTGTGTGCACTCAGGGCTGATTAACACTCAAAGATATCATCCCCATTTTTATTTTAGGTTTTCTTCATTCTCAGCTTTGTCTTATTTATTAATCTTCTGTTCCTCTCTCAGTTAGGGCTTCCAAGCATTTCTGACTCTAACACCCATTTATAACTCTCAGATGAGAGAGAGGAAAACAATCTTCGAAGGCTAACGGACTTAATTCACCTTAGTCTGAAAATACACGCGTGTCTGCAGAGGTGGGCGCTCTGCCTCTTACTTCTCTGGTCTTGAGAAGAGACAAGAAGGATGGGGCAGAAAAGCACACGTTCTCTATGTGGAAAAGCTCCAGGCTCCTGTTTTAAGCGACCCCTCCACAGGGGGTTGACCTGAACATACTCTCACGCTCTGTCAGGCGGGATGGCTGTCAAAGGAAACTCTATGCTTGGACCTCATGAAGTTGCTGATAGTCTACCAAACGTGACCTACAAAAATGGCAATTCCAGCCGGGCGCAGTGGCGCACGCCTGTCATCCCAGTGACTCGGGAGGCGGAGGAGGGAGGATCACAAGTTCGAGACCAGAGGCAGTCTGCATAACTTAGCGAGACCCTGTCTCAAAAAGTAAAAAAAAAAAAAAAAAAAAAAAAAAAAAAAAAAAAAAAAAAAAAAAAGGGCTGGGGGTGCAGCTCAGTGGTCCAGCACTTGCAGAGCATGCAAGCGCGAGGCCCTAGGTCCAACCCCCAGTACCACCAAAAAAAAAAAAAAAAGTAATTCCAAGTGATTGATTTTAATACTTTTAATACTTTTGCCCTCATACAAAAGGACTGTTCAGAGCAACAAAGTGATCTTTGGTCATCCGGGGACATTCTATGCTGGACTTGCAGTTCAAGGAAGGAAAGAGAAGGAGGTTGTAACCGTGGGTGACTGCACACCCCTAGCCACCTGCTTAGTGCATGCTTTGGTGCAGGTTAGGACATGAAGGGTGTGAGGCCATGGGTTAGCCAGGCGGCACCAGGACCATTCTGCATGAATGCGGTAACCGTAGACCTTGGGGACCGAGCATTTCAGAGCGGTTTGTCTCGCCATTGGAAGGCCTTCTGAGGGCTTCTCAATCTCTCCCATCAGGCACCAGGCAAGCCCATCGTTTTCCCCATTGTCCTTTAAAAATGAAGTCACAAGTAAAATGCTCGGCAAATAAACAAGATCAGCATTTCAATTCCAGTCTCAACTCCCCCTTAACACTTGAACGCTACAAAAACCAAACAACAAAGCAGGAACCCCACTTTGCTCGTTTGCTTTAAGGCTGAAGAGAACCAACTGGCGCACTGCAGAACAAAGAGACGATTGTGAAATCAGTCGCTGTATGGAGTCAAATCTGATGATCCAGCAAAACATAGACCGGGACTCAACTCCATCATAAACTTGCAAGGGCCCAGGCCCAGGGAATTATTGGGATCTGACGTAACAACTTGACAACAAAGAGATTAATTCCAGGGTTAGCAACGACCAAGGACAGACACCTGCATCTTGCACTGGAAAACTCTGGGGGGGTTGTCAGGCAGCTTGCGATGCCCATGGTTGTCAAGCATGAGGATGGGGGAGCACCTCAATTCCCTTCTCTATCTCAGAGCGTATTTTCCCAGCAGGCACAGATAGCTTAATCACCGGCATCCCTCCACTCGCAACATCACTGTCCCCAAAGCAACAGAACTTCTACAGTCACCTCTGCCCCCCAACAGAGGCCTCCTTTGGAAGGAGAAAGACCTGTGGCTCAGGTCCCAAGTTCCCACTAAGAATGGACAGTCCAGCAAAAAGGAAGCCATTTAGCATATCGCATTCCCAAACACAGTAGCATTGCAGGGAAAACCAACTTAATGAGATAGCTGTCCTTGGGGAAAATCCCATGTCGAATTCTAAAACCCTAGAAATATATCTAGGAGTGACCTATAACCTACTTACATCCAGGCACAAAAGCCTGAGGGGCGCACACTCAAAGAAAGTAAATGGACGGCAAAAGGAAAGATTTTTTTTTTTTTTGAAAAAAGGGACAGATAAATAGTCCCTTTGATCGTTTTGAATATAACCTTAGTGTACAGTCAGATGGTCATGTTGTTAAGTGCCATGGAGTTGGGTCCAACTCACAGCAACCCTATGTACAACAGAAGGATACACTTTCTGAGACTGTGCCATGCCCAGCACTATGTCAGTGCTTCTCTGTTGTTCATAGGGTTTTCAATGTCTGATCGACTTTTGGGAGTGGGTTGCCTGGTCCTTCTCCCAAGCCTACAGCACATGGTATTCCATGGCGGTTTCCCATCCAAGGACTAATCAGGCCCGACCCTGCTTAGATTCTGAGATCAGAGGGGATCAGAGGCCAGGGTAGTATGAGCGAAGACTAGAGGTAGCACCAGATAGTAAAAGGGTTGTTGTTGTTGTTGTTAGGTGTCGTGGAGTTGGTATCTGACTCATAGTGACCCTACGTACAACAGGTGAAACACTATTGTCAGTGCTTCTCTGGTGTTCATAGGGTTTTCAATGGCGGATTGATTTTTGGGAGTTGGTTGCCAGGTCCTTCTCCCAAGCCTACAGCTTCTGGTGTTCCCAGGCAGTCTCCCATCCAAGGACTAACCAGGCCAGATCCTGCTTAGCTTCTGAGATCTGATGGGACTGGACGCCACAGTGGTACGGCTGCAGGCTAGTAAAAGGGAGACAGAAGAAAGCCCTCAGCTTCCTAGATTCTCTACTGTACGCAGTTTATGTGTGTCTGAATAGGTTTGATTGTGTGAAGTTTTTTGGGAGGGTGACATTTCAATAAAGGTTATCCAGAAAGGTTATGCTAAGCAATAGCCTATGGGAGAAGGATGTGGCAATCCACTCCCAGAGCAATCCTCAAACAACCAGCCATTGAAAACCCTATGAGGGTCACTGTGAGTTGCACCCAATTTGATAGCACCTAACAACAACAAAAACAAGCAGTTGCCTAAGATATACAAGCATACAAGGGAGCTATCGGTTGCTAGGAAGATACAGAGCATAAATGACGTCAGCCCCTTCCCAGTCTACAGGACAGCCCCCGAAAGGAGGAGCTGGTCAGAGACCATAATAGTCTTGAGCATGGACAATAACTCATCCATTTACATAGAGCTTTTTCCATCATGGACACAGTGTGAGGTTACCCCCAGTGAAACAGAGCTCAAACTTAGAATTCCAGACTTAGCTCTGCTGACATTTGCCACTCCATACATAAGTTTTCCCAAATTCAATACTATTGGCTAACTACTGGTGCAATTTCTGATAGAGAAAGTTCTTCTGTAAGCAAAAACAGAGTATTTTTTAAAAAATGAATAAATGATTTCTTCACTAAGTCCGAAGAGATTCTTGATGGTGAAAGAAAAAGGGGACATAGCAGGGGAGGAAAAAGATAAATGAAAGACTAAGAGAAATGATAGAAACAGAAAGTTAACAAAGTGGGAATAGATAGGTTCCATTCACTCATACTCAGAATACTGTTGTTGTTGTTGTTGTTGTTGTTGTTGTTGTTGTTGTTGTTAGGTGCTGTTGAGTTGGATCAGACTCATAGCAACTCAAAGTACAACAGAAGGAAACACTCCCTGACACTGTGCCACGCCCAGCACTAGGTCAGTGCTTGTCTGCTATTCATAGGATTTTCAATGCCTGACTGGGGAGTGGATTGCCAGATCCTTCTCCCATTTTTGCAGTGCTGGGAAATCGAACCCGGAGCCTCAGCGCACACAGAGCGGCACTCCACCAACTGAGGCAAACCCCCCCTCAGGATACCACTAATACACCCAAACTCAAACGGAGCGGAACTCCCCTTCCCTGTAGGGTGGGAGAAGACTACTGTTGGTGGAGACCTTGGAGATGATCTGTCCCACAGCCCTCACTGCATAAGCAAAGAAAAGGAGGCGCTGGAGTCAACTCGCCTTACAAAGCCCCGACTAGAAGCCAGGGTCACCACTGTCCAGGCTAATGCTCCACCAGCCACAGCTGCCTGAGAGCAATAATGGCTTCCCTAAGTCTCCAGCAACTGCTAACCGCAGCAAGGTCAGATGTCGATGCTTTGCTCTCTAGGGAAACACAGAGCAGCTCACTGCAGGAGAACTTGCGAGAACAGCTGGAGTTGGTAAGGCTGCAGCTGACCCAGCTTCCAGGGCGATGGGACTCTTAGGCACTGCACACTGCAGATTTAGAGGAAAAGTTCTAAGCCCAGTGCTTCATCCTCCCAACCAACCAGCTCTGCTGCTTCTTGGGATATAACATTTCTACTAATTAACTAAGAGTTCTTCATTCTACCTGCCATGGTGTGTTCAGTCGCATCCTATGGTTATGAAAGCTAGACACTGAACAAGGGAGACAAGAAAGGAATTGATGCTTTTGAATTATGGTGCTGGAGATGAATATTGAATATACCATGGACTGCCAAAAGAACCAACAAATCTGTCCTAGAAGAAGTGCAACCAGAGTGCTCCTTGGAAGCAAGAATAGCTAGACTGCGTCTTACATATTTGGGACATGTAGTCAGGAGGGACCAATCCCTGGAGAAAGACATCATGTTTGGGAGAGTGGCAGGTCAATGCAAAAGAGGAAAACCCTCCACCAGATGGATTGACACAGTGTCTGCAACAATGGGCTTAAACATAAATAAGATTGTGTGCCTGGCACAGAATCGGGAAGTGTTTCCATCTGCTGTACATAGGGTCGCTGAGTCGGGCTCGACTCGATGGCACCTAACAACAACAACTACCAGTCCGCTTAACGAACAGCTCCTGTGTCTTTAATGCAATGAAGTGATATAAAATAAATAAGACACCAAGTACTAGGCGAAGTCTAACCCAAATGACAGCATCATCTGCTTCATCCAGGAGGCAAAGAAGCCAAAGGTGCGGGGAGCAGGTTTTATTAAACACAGATAAGGCCAGAGAGTGCGGAGGAGGGAGGGTGGGGAGGAAGGAGGTTGGCTCAATCGGTACCTATTTTCAGAATTTCCTTCTCGCTAGCTTGAACTGAGAGCCATCAATTATTTAAGAGGTGTAACACGATGCTTCCTTTGTTGAGGCAGGTCTTCGAGAAGACCCCAAGAGAAAATGAAAAATGAATTAAGGCGGAATTTATCGGCGTGCTTGAAGAAAACAAAGATTTAGCTATTGGGCTCGACTCTGTTCTAGAAATAGCTCAATTTTGGCTTCTAAAATCCAGGAGCCCTTTCTTCCCCTCTCCTCCTGGCCTGCTTATTATTTCCCACAGTGGCTTGCACACAAAAGGAGGAATCATTTCCTAAACTTCCCCTTTCTTTACCGAATCTGCTTGATGGATGGTCTTCATTTAAATTACAAATACACTAATCTGTAACTCTGTTTACCAAGGAGCCTTTTAAATGAAAGATACAAGAAATTGCATCACTCACATTTTACAAATGACTTCAGACTCAGGACCTCATAAAAAACAGCTGACAGCATTCTCTGCCTCTTGCTGCTGGAATCCGGGTCTGAATGAAATTCAATTAGTGGGCTCTGTACTTGGGACATGATGATGCTGATGGCCGTCTGATCAGAACAGGAATGCCAAGTCCTACTTCTGATTTTTGGCAGCCCGTGGGTAAGGAAAAATTCAACAGACTGAACTGGCAAGAGCAAAGGTCCCCTCAGGGGAGCTTACCCTCCCTGTGGTTAGAAAATCCAGGCAGAGGACATCAGCTCTCTGGGGTGGCTCAGTTCTACTCGCTGAGTAACCGAGTTAACTTTTCAACAGATTTCAGTACCTGAGTTTGTCATTATTTGTTTGACTACCTTCCAAAAGGGCTGGGATTTAGCTCAGTTGGTAGAGCACTGAGCTGCAGTCTCTGAGGTCCCGAGTTCAATTCCCAGCACCGCAAAAATGGGAGAAGGACCTGGCAATCCACTCCCAAGGCAATCCCGAAACAGCCATTGAAAACCCTGTGAGGGTCGCTATGAGTCGGATACCGACTCGATGGCACCTGACAGCAACAACAACAACAACAACCTTCCAAAAATTACACAGGTGTAAGGCACATCAGGAACAGAATAGAACCAAATGATCATAAATTTGATTCACACCCCCCCCTCCCCTCTGCTCCTGCTGGTCCTCTAAGCACAGAGACCGAGACCACAACCTTCCTGAAGGCAACACAGCCCTCTGAACTAAAACAAAATATGAGCACCTGCTACAAAACACTGTGTCTTTACTGGGGAAGCCCCAGACCACATCACCAGGGGTTATCAACCCGGCTCTCCCAGCATTTCTGAAAAGAAACTGACAGGGGCAGAGGTAACAGGGCTGGGGCTTGGTCCATCGTGTGTCTGACCCATCATCTGGACTGCGACAGAGACTCAAGAACACGGATCCCACAAAGGGCAGCAGAGGATCAAATGACCTCAGGTGGGCTGACTCTTTGGATAGGCAGGGAAGATTTAAGGTACACATTCTGCCATTCGTCTATCCATAACCATGTACTTAATTAGCCAATTGAGATGGGGGACCTACTTGATTCTCAGAGTTGTCTTCAAACAAATATTGGGACTGGAGATACAGGTGTGAAAACAGAAAGAGTTCACAGAAACAGGCTTGTCATGATCCCACTGGCGCTTTGCAGACCAGCCCCAGCCAGACCTAAGGTCCTTTGATTAGGAAAACTATGTCACAGAGGCCTGCAGCCATAGCCCTGTGGAATCCGATCCCATCAGATCTCGAAACTAAGCAGGGCCAGGCCTGGTTAGTACCTGGATGGGAGACAGCCTGGAACACCAGGTGCTGCAGGCTTGGGAGAAGGACCTGGCAACCCCCTCCCAAAAATCAATCTGCCATTGAAAACCCTATGCACAGCAGAGAAGCACTGACAATAGTGTTTCCCCTGTTGTACAGAGGGTTGCTATGAGTCGGATACCGACTTGACAGCACCTAACAACAACAACAACAACAACAACAACAACAACAACAACAACAATGTCACAGAGAAGGTCATACGTGATAAACTAGCCAGAGAGCTGATGACGGGGATTCCTGTAAGGCTGACTTCTGAGAAATAGGAAATTACTCTGTACCCCCCCTCCCATAACCGTTAAAGAATTCTTGCTTCTGTAGCCTGGCTTCTCTGCCCCTACCCTATAAAGCCCCTGACCACTGTGAGTCGGTGACTACTTTCTGAAAGTCCACTCCCGGGACTGAAAGTGGCCGGCTGGCTGGTCTAAATGAACTTTTCTGCGCCCTATCCATTTGTGTCTTGGAGTATTCTTCTGGGTTTGAGCTGCTGGGTACAACACGGGAAAGCAGTGGAGCGTGAACTTCCTGTGCGTGAGGCCCTGGTTCATTCTCCAACACCGCAAAACCACAGCAGCAGGAAGAGCAACACAGATCGGCTCACGTCACGTCTTTGCTTCCTTCAGAGAGAGCGACTGCACCGTCCCACGGGTTCTACAGACAGAAACCAAGGACCATCCGGGCATCTGCTTCCTCCATCGCCATTATCTATCCCATCTCCAATTCCCTCCCTCTTCTTGGAAAACAATGACAAAACAATCACATTGAATTCCAAGTAAAAGGATTAACCTAGCATACGTGCATCTTGATCTCGGAAGCTAAGCAGGGTCGGGCCTGGTTAGTACCTGGATGGGAGACCACCTGGGAACACCAGAAGCTGTAGGCTTGGGAGAAGGACCTGGCAACCCTCTCCCAAAAATCAATCTGCCATTGAAAACCCTATGAACAGCAGAGAAGCACTGACAATAGCGTTTCCCCTGTTGTACAGAGGGTCGCTATGAGTCGGATACCGACTCGACGGCACCTAACAACAAAACAAAACATGCATCTTCCAGAAGTGACATCTGTCTTCTCGGGACACTCATTGGTTGGAAGGTTGTCCTCGATGCTTTACATACAGCCTGAGCGACTGGGGCTCAGTACAGACACACTGCGCCCTTGGTATTATAATTGGGGAGGGGGGTTTCAGATTCGTATCCCACGTCTGTCAGTGCTAGGAATGCGTCACTCAGACGGGCTTGGCTGAGGACGAGGAGGGCCTTCTGCAGGGTCTCTCTCACTACAGCAAACGCCAAGGGGAAAAGGCCTCTCATTGCCTTCCCAGACACAGGCTGCCACGCAGGGGTCTTAGAATCCACAGGAGAACCAACGGCGAGACCGGCTGCTCCAGCCCAAAGGAGACAGGGCTCCTCTCTCCCCAGTCCACCTTCCCACAAGCAATTCGGAAAATGATACAAATTAGGGGAGGGCCTTCCTTCCTTCCTCCTTCCCTCCCTCCCTTCTTCCCTCTTCCTTCCTTCCTTCTCCCTTCTTTCCCTTTCTTTATCTCTTTCTCTCTTCCTTCCTTCCTTCCTCCTTCCCTCCCTCCCTTCTTCCCTCTTCCTTCCTTCTTCTCTCTTCTTTCTCTTTATCTCTTTCTCTCTTCCTTCCTTCCTCCTTCCCTCCCTCCCTTTTTCCCTCTTCCTTCCTTCTTCTCCCTTTTTTCCCTTTCTTTATCTCTTTCTCTCTTCCTTCCTTCCTCCTTCCCTCCCTCCCTTTTTCCCTCTTCCTTCCTTCTTCTCCCTTTTTTCCCTTTCTTTATCTCTTTCTCTCTTCCTTCCTTCCTCCTTCCCTCCCTCCCTTCTTCCCTCTTCCTTCCTTCCTTCTCCCTTCTTTCCCTTTCTTTATCTCTTTCTCTCTTCCTTCCTTCCTTCCTCCTTCCCTCCCTCCCTTCTTCCCTCTTCCTTCCTTCCTTCTCTCTTCTTTCCCTTTCTTTATCTCTTTCTCTCTTCCTTCTCTTTCTTTCTCTTCCTTCCTTCCATCCTTTCTCTCTCCTTCCCTCCCTCCGTCCCTTCGTCCCTTCCTTCCTTCCAGCTAGATCGACCTTCCCAGCCACACTTGCACTTAATGATACCATATTATTGCATTTTCTTCTATTCAAGGGAAGAAGTGCCGGAATATCTCCTCACTTGGTCCTTGAAACCCTCCCTCCACTTCCCCTGGGCTGGGGTTTGGCTCAGTTGCAAGAGCGCGGCTCTGCAGTAAGGACCCGAATTCAATCCCCAGCACCACAAACATGGGATAGGAACCTGGCCATCCACTCCCGAAGCCATCCCCAAACAATCAGCCTTTGAAAACCCTACGAGGGTCGCTATGAGTCGGACTGGACCTCAGGGCACCTAACACCACCACTCGCCCTACTATGCGTCCTTTCTTCAACCTTGGAGGCCAAACACAGAGGTCAGAAGAAAACCTTAAGATAAAAGGAGATCAATCTTCAAATCACCATTTGGAAACGCTCCTCTCAGCCAGGACCATTCCTCGTGGGCTCCAAGGGAAGAAGACACTGACTTGCAGTATGTTTCAGCCATTAAATATCAGGGGCAGGGTTGTTTGCTATGGAAATCACCGTGACCATAACCAGGGCTTTGTCCTCTGCTCTCAACTGATTCCCTCTCCCTCACCAGTGGCTAGGACACCTCTAGGGTGGGAGCCATCAAGATCGGGAAGATAGATAGAAACAGGGACCTAAGACGATCCGGCGTCCTCATCGACGGATTTCGCGTCACCTGAGAGCCTTTGGGTCCAAGCCCCGGGCTGTCACGGCCACAGCTACAGGTGGAAAGCCCTGTCCCCTCCACAACCCAGCAGGACGAGGTGCATGGGTTCTTTTTCCCTCCAGTGATGTCACCGACATGGAATGTCCCAATTTAGAACCATCTGTGCAATAGAAATACACAGGGGCCCCATCCATGTGCCCTACAACTTGTGGAGGAAATGAACTATGAAGCCAGTGTCGATATGACTGATACAATTAAAACCAGAGCTCTTCACACATTTAATTTCCCCGGACCTGACTTGCTTCAGTCAAGACAAACGAAAAGTATGAATCCATTATTCACAAATAGCCTGGATCACTTAACGCACTCTAGGAGGAATTGAGACAGTCGCCCGTGTGCCCGTGCGTGCGCACACACGCAGCCAGGCACACGCGTCTGCCATGGAGGGCAGAAATGATAACAAAGAGGCAGATGAGGAATCACCCCCGGGGTTGTTGAGAGTGTAGACCAGGATCTCTCCTAACATTCAGGAGGAAGGAAGGAGGGAGGGAGGGAGGATTGGAAGGAGGGAAGAAAAATGTTTTTAGAACCTCCTTGTAACCTTTCCGGCTTCTTCGCCACGCGGAACGCCACGTTTCCCCCCATGAGCGGGCATAAGGAATCTGTTTGGGGGGATTTGGGATTGTTGTGTTTTTCAACATTTAACAATCGGAGCTCTGGGGCTTAATCACTTGTATGTGTGACAAAACCAGATGGTCCGAGTGGGTGTTTGTTTACCAGCGCTTCGCATAAAGTTTTTCGCCTCTTTTCAGACCAACGCTGAATATTTCAGCTCAGAGAGGAAAGCGATAAGGAATAAATAAACAAAAACACTGGATTTCATCGGCCCCTGACTTTCTGCCTTTGCTGGGCCTCTGTCTCTTGCACCACTCCAAGGACGTACTGAGGGCTCATGAAAGAATGGCCTGCGCTCAAAGGGCTGTGACTTCCTTACAGAGCTCCACCAGGATCTGAGGCAGGGGGTTGCCCGCCGTGGGCCCAGCGCTGTGCTGGAGGCCGGCAGGGTACAAAATGAGAAAGAACAGATGCCCCTGCTCTGCTAACTCCATCATCCTCCCTGGCGCTCTAGAACTGAGTGTTTCCTGCTGTGTCTGGCTTCCTGCGCTGAGCTGTTTCAACCGGCCACATCCACCTCTGGCCCCCTCCCGCAGGCCACAGAGGAAAGGAGAGAAAGAAACTTTCCTGGTCATTCCACATTGTTTCCTGGACGGCCACTACTTGCAAACATGCAGAGGCCACAGGTTTATTTATTGCAAAATAAATGAAAACTAGCAAACGCTTCATAAAGGACAAGAAAAGTTTCATCAAGACCCAAACTTTTTTTTTTTTTTTTTTTTGCGGTACTGGGGGTTGAACCCAGGGCCTCGCGCCTGCATGCTCTGCAAGTGCTGGACCACTGAGCTGCACCCCCAGCCTGTTTTTTTTTTTTACTTTTTGAGACAGGGTCTCGCTAAATTATGCAGACTGCCTCTGGTCTTGAACTTGCCATCCTCCTGCCTCCGCCTCCTGAGCTGCTGGGATGACAGGCGTGGGCCACCACGCCTGGCTAAGGCACAAACTTTTATGGCTTTGAAATTTATAAGCAGGTATTTTTATTTTGATTTCCAGGACTTGGAGACGGACTGAGAGCCTTACTCACACTAGGCAAGTGCTCTAAGCCCCGATCTGCACACCCAGACTCTTTCCTGTCTTGAGGCAGAGTCTCCCTAAATTACACAGGCTGCCTCTGGCATTGAACCCGTGATCCTCCTGCCTCAGCCTCCCCAGTGACTGGGATTACAGGTGTGTGTGACTCCCTGGCCCTTGTTTTCTTGTTATTGTTGTTAGGTGCTGTTGAGTCATGTCCGACTCATAGTCGACCCTCATAGGGTTTTCAATGGCTGATTGTTTGGTGATTGCCTCAGGAGTGGGCTGCCAGGTCCTCCTTCTGTTTTTGCAGTGTTAGGGATCGAACCCAGGGCCTCAGAGATGGCAGAGTGGAGCTCTACCCACTGAGCCACACCCCAGCCCTTGTTTTCTACATAAGAGAAATCACTCCTCTCCTACCTTGCTATTCCACTCTGGTAAATCTGACTGTGCTTCAACAGAAATAAAGTCAGCCCAGGCTTGCTTAGCTTCAGTTTTAACAAGATTCATAATATCCAACACAGTTAGCACACTCACTGTTTAGATCTCAGATCACACAGTTTTTGTGTTATCTAAGGTGGTCTCTGGGCTGGGATTTAGCTCAGTTGGTAGAGCGCCACTCTGCTGTCTCTGAGGTCCCGAGTTCAATTCCCAGCACAGCAAAAATGGGAGAAGGATGTGGCAATCCACTCCCAAGCCAATCCTGAAGCACTCAGCCATTGAAAACCCTATGAGGGTCGCTATGAGTTGGATACCGACTCGACAGCACCTAACAACAACAACAACAAGGTGGTCTCTGGGCTGGGATTTAGCTCAGTTGGTGGAAGGCCACTCTGCTCTCTCTGAGGTCCCGAGTTCAATTCCCAGCACCGCAAAAATGGGAGAAGGACCTGGCAATCCACTCCCGAGGCAATCCCGAAACAGTCAGCCATTGAAAAGCCTATGAGGGTCGCTGTGAGTCAGACACGACTGGATGGCACCTAACAACAACAACAGCAAAGTAGTCTCTTTCTTACCACCACCCAATGAATTCCAAAAGTTAACATATTTGAGGAGCAAAAGGCCAGAGAGGTCTGTGAATACCTTAGCATTTCAGTCAAGTTGTTTGTACCAAAGTGTGTAATAAATCAGCAAGAAACTATAAACTGAAGACAAGGCACTTGATTGCAAGCCAGTGACGCATTTGACTCCTCTCTTTTGCTAGTCTTAATTCTTTAACAATTAACTTTTTCATGACTTCTTTTGGATTGCCTCTGCAAAATGGGGTACATTTTGACCTGGCCTTCAGGATAAGGAATAGGTCTCATCTGCCATTCATGACCTTGGGTTCCACATCTGCGGATTCAACTGCTGTGAATCAAAAATATTGGGAAAAACAAAACCTATGTCTGTTCTGAACATGGGCAAACATTGTCTTGCCATTTCCCCTGAACAACACATTATAACAACCATTCACATAGGATCTACACATTGTTGCTACTGTTGTTGTTGTTGTTGTTAGGTGGGGTGGAGTGGGTATCTGACTCATAGTTACCCTGTGTACAATAGGCGAAACACTATTGTCAGTGCTTCTCTGCTGTTCATAGGGTTTTCAATGGCGGATAGATTTTTGGGAGTGGGTTGCTGGGTCTGACTCCCACACATTATTAGGTATGATAAATAATCTAGAGATGGTATTATGTCATTCTTTATAAAGGACTTGAGCATTTGTGGACTTTTGGAATCTTTTTGTATCTTGGAAACAAACTCCTATGGATCTTGAGGGACAACTTTCTTTCCCCAGAATTTCTGGCATGCATCTGGTACTCCATAAAAGTACGTTGAATGAATGAAGGCATGAATGTGCAGCCATGACTGTTCTAATTCCCATGATCTCGAAACTTCATTTAACATATGTGGTTAGTCTTTACGATGTAAAGTTAGGGGCACCTAGATAAATTAACACATTCATGATTCATGCGAAAGTAACATTTAAGAAGGGGCTCTTTTGTGTATAGCCTTTTATAAAGGAGAGTATCTGGTGAAAGCCAAATGGACTTGAAATACTGTCTTCATTTTCAACAAAAGAAATCAAGCTTAGAAAATATACTTGTGCGTGTCAACAATGCCCACGGTGGAGAAATCAACCCTCAATTAAAAGTGTGAGATGAAGGAATAAATAACAACCAGCCTCATATCAAGGTGAAGACCTGGTTTGAGCACTGAAGGTTAAACAGAAACTCCTGATTTGCTAAATATCCTTTCACTATTCTAGGCAATCATTAGTCTTATCAGCAACAGACCCTTTTTCACAATGACTGAGATGTTCCTCCTGTTAAGGAGACAGGAACCATAGTTTCACGTGTCTGAGAAAGGTGCAGTTAATGCCTGCAGAACACAAAGCCTTACAAGAATGAAATCAGGGTCAGGAGTCACAGTTCATCACTTTGTTGTTGTTGCTAGGTGCCTTTGAGTCTGTGTCTGACTCACAGCAACCCTATGTACAATAGGTGAAACACTGTTGTCAGTGCTTCTCTGTTATTCATAGGGTTTTCAATTGCTGACTGTTTTTTGGGAGTGGGTTGCCGGGTCCGTCTCCCAAGCCTACAGCACCTGGTGTTCCCAGGCAGCCTCCCATCCCAGGACTAACCAGGCCCGACCCTGCTCTGCTTCCGAGAACTGACAGAATCAGACACCACAGTGGTATGGCTGCAGGCATGTTGATCAGGTTAAGAAAGAAGAAAACTCTCAGAGAAATTCAAATTATTCTTATCCTTATGTTGAAAGCATACTTCTCTGAAATTTAGTAAAGTCTTTTTTTTTAATTTATATTTTTAGTTTATGGAGTCTCTACCTAATGAAAGCCTGCAGCTGTACCACTGTGCCATCCGATCCCATCAGATCTCGGAAGCTAAGCAGGATTGAGCCTGGTTAGTACTTGGATGGGAGACAACCTGGGAACACCAGGTGCTGCAGGCTTGGGAGAAGGCCCTGGCAACCCACTCCCAAAAATCAATCAGCCATTGAAAACCCTATGAATAGCAGAGAATTCCCAACAATACTGTTTTGCTTGTTGTACACAGCATCACTGTGAGTTGGACATGGACTCAACAGCACCTAACAACAACCATCTAATGAAAGATGATAGGTCCAATCTCCACAAGATGTCAACGATGAAATGCAGTATAAAATCAGTGATCACAGGAAATAAGAATGTTGCAAACTAAGACGAGGTCTCATCCAGCCGTAACTCCTCATGGACACGGAGAGCATCTATCCAGGCCTGAGCACACAGAGCTCATCCTCCACGATCAAAGGAGAGTGGAGACAGCAGCGGGCGCTGTGAACGAACCCATGTGTCCACTATTCAAGTTTTATGTCCTGTCACAAGCTCCGTGTTCATTTAGCAACAGAGACAAGCTACTCAGGGACTTGGATGATACAGCAGGTGTCAATAGGGACACTGCTATTTATAGCTCAATAAACGACACTCTGAACAACCTTAGTACCGGTCAGCTCAGGCGGCTCTTCCAGTCCGAGTGCCCTAATTCAGACATATTACCATAAGCGCAGTGACAGCCCGGACGGACACACACCCAGCGACACTAATAAATCTCCCTCCTCTGCTTCCAAGCCACTGCCAGGACGGGCTTTCTGCGTGACACAAGGCGGCAGAAGGCGGCCATGTATATTTAAATTTTCCATTTTTAAGCTGTCACTCAAACACTTTGCGTCCTTTTTTTAGCTTATTGATCTTACCGGCTTGCGATAAGGCTTCAACTGCTGGGGTGGGCTGTTTTTAGCTTCTGCTTCCTATTAAAAGAGCTAAATCGGGAGTGGTGAAATGCGACTAATTTAGCAGTTTCTGATAGAGATGAGAGCTAAAAACAGCATCACAGAGAGCGGAACCCTCGTGCTTTCCTGCCCTAGCGTTCCAGATTCAACTGCTATGTAGCCTAATAATGGGTAACAGAACCAGTTATCCATATATATATATATATATATATATATATATACACATACATACATACATGGGCTGGGATTTAGCTCAGTGGGTAGAGCACTGCACTGCAGTCTCTGAGGTCCCGAGTTCAATCCCCAGCACCGCAAAAATGGGAGAAGGGCCTGGCAATCCACTCCCAAGGCAATCCTGAAACAGCCATTGAAAACCCTATGAGGGTTGCTATGAGTCGGATACCGACTCGATGGCATCCAACAACAACAACAACAACATATATATATATATATATATATATATATATATATATATATATATATTAGGTGCTATGGAGTCAGTTCCAACTCATAGTGACCCCTATAGGGTTTTCATCAGTTGATTATTTTGGGATTGCCTTGGGAGTGGGTTGCCAGGTGCTTCTCCCATTTTTGCAGTGCTGGGGATTGAACCCAGGTCCTCAGAGAGTGAAGAGGAGGTGCTCTAACAACTGAGCTAAATCTAGCCCACATATGTACGTGTGTGTGTGTGTATAGGTATGTGTGTGTGTGTTCATGTGTGTTCGTGTGTGTGTATAAAATATATCTGCCTGCAGCCGTAGCCCTGTGGCGTCCGATCCCATCAGATCTCAGAACCTAAGCAGGGTCGGCCTAGTTGGTCCTTGGATGGGAGACTGCCTGGGAACACCAGGTGCTGTAGGTTTGGGAGACAGACCTGGTAACCCACTCCTAAAAATCAATCCACCATTGAAAACCCTACAAACAGCAGAGAAGCACTGACAATAGTGTTTTGTCTGTTGTATGCAGGGCCACTATGAGTTGGACACCAACACAATGGCACCTAACAACAACAACAATATATATATGTATATATACATACACACACACACACATCACATCTACATATATATATATAATTAAACATACTAATATAACTGTTAGTGATTTCTAATCCTTGTTAAATATTTTTCACAGGAATACAAAAAATACATATACATGTATAATACATATACACATTGTTGTTGTTAGGTGCCCTCGAGTCGTGTCTGACCCATAGCGACCCTTACAGGGTTTTCAATGGCTGATTGTTTGGGGATTGCCTCGGGAGTGGATTGCCATGTCCTTCTCCTGACATATACACATAGGTATCCATATATATATTCCATAGTTTTATGCTCCCTTCCTTTTCTTTAATTTACAAAGAAACTCCCACCCTTAACTCCCTAAAGTTCTGGCTGCTCCTTATCTTAGACACCCACTCTGCATCAAAACAATCAAAATCGCCTCCGCAGAAGAATGGGAGCCCTGGAAAAACCTCGTCCACCCCTGTGCTAACCGCCCGTCCCCAGCACCCGCCGTGGGCTCTGAGTGGCAACGCCATCTCGTCTCCAGAGAATGCTC
Organism: Pedetes capensis; assembly: GCA_007922755.1. Taxonomy (NCBI): domain Eukaryota; kingdom Metazoa; phylum Chordata; class Mammalia; order Rodentia; family Pedetidae; genus Pedetes; species Pedetes capensis. Next base: position 96,894 of record VMDO01003845.1, read on the forward strand.
ACATGCTGGCTTTAGACGCAGGACCTGGTTTCTCCAATCTGTGCCCCCTCACATCAGACCTTCTCTCCATGGAAGCCTGGCTCATCTCCCCAGTGGCCGGAAAGCTCAGGGCTCTTTGGGGAAGGAATGAGATGCTCAGAGCTAACTGCCCGGATTTTGCAAAGAGCTGCAAGGGAAGAGGCAGCCGCAGCCTCACAGAGGCTGGGCCTGTCACTAACACCCCGTGATGAGGGAGGTGGTGGTGCTCAACTGTCCTTGTGCAGGCCTCAGTCTCGCTTCCTCAGCTGTGACTCAGCTTTGAGCTGAGGCTTATTTCTCATAGTGCCGACCCTGAGGTCACAGTTAGAGATGGCTGCAACAACTACTGAATGGCTGTGAAATTTACCCTCAGCAGCAACAGCGTCTAGAATTTTTGTTGCTATCATTATAATCCCCCCTAGTTCTGTCAGCTTGTGGTGCTGTGAGGGCTTCGTGTTGCTGTGATGCTGAAAGCTATGCAACCTGTATTTCAGATTCCAGCAGGGTTCACCCATAGTGAACAGGTTTCAGCTGAGCTTCCGGACTAAGAAAAACTAGGGGATAGACCCGGCAGCCCACTCCTAAAACAATCAGCCATTGAAAACCCTATGAATAGCAGAAAAGCACTATCCAATATAGTGCTGGAAAATGGGCCCCCTAGTCTGGAAGGCATTCAAAAGAAGACTGAGGAAGAGTTGCCTCCTCAAAGTAGACTCAACCTTAATGATGTAAATGGAGTAAAGTCATTAGGGACCTCCTTTTGCTGATGTGGCATGACTCAAAATGAGAAGAAACACGGTGATAGCAACATTGAGCACAAACATAAAAGGCTGGGTACATGGCACAGTGCTGGGTAGTGTTTCATTCTGTTGTACGTAGGGTTAATATGAGTTGGACCTGACATGACAGTATCTAACAACAGCAGCAGCAACAACAATCATTACATCCACCTTCTAAGAAGATCCTCAAAGCAATGAGACAGAGCAAAAGTTGTTAAAAAGTACGTATTGACAAAGCGAAGGTTTGTTCCTTTCTCAGAATATCTAAACTCATCGGTCTTCCATAAACATTTCTTATTTACTTCATAATAGCTATTGATAATTTTTTAACTCCCTGCGACAATTCAAACAGAGCCCCCAAATCTTTTCTGGTGCTGCATGAGCAAAGCTATCAGTGTTGGGGGGCCACCGAGAGCCATCCATTTCCTACCAAGTTCCCTGTTCCATTTTTGCACCCCCATTTCCGCTTACGCCATTGCTTCTACAATACTGCTTCCGGGTCATCTGTCCACAGTCTGCAGGTGTACGTGGATGTGGTCGTGAGCACACCCGCCACGGAGGCACGCCGCCATCTTTCCCCGCCCCCGTCACCATGGCCATGAATTGGCTGCTCAGGGCTCTTCCTGCAGACAGGCCAAGTGGCCGCGAGGGTGACCTGAGAGTGCCCTGGGCTCCCCATGCTTTCAACTGAAGCCTGGTCTTCCAGGCCCCTAATGACTGCACATGGACTTTTGACATCACCACTTCAGGGTCAGTGACGTAATGATGCTGTCTCTGAAAGAACGTGACGTCATCATAAACCACCAACTGCAAGGGGAAAGGCTTTACCTGCAAAGCAGACAGGGCACTCAAGTTATTTTCAAATTATATAAAACACAGCCCAAGGATTCTTTCATGTCTTATTTAAAAATATTTAGAGAAAGGAATAAATCAGTACTCTTTGTAATAGGTTGTTGTTGTTGTTAGGTGCCGTCAAGTTGGTATCCGACTCATAGCGACCCTCATAGGGTTTTCAATGGCTGAGTGCTTCGGGATTGCCTTGGGAGTGGATTGCCAGGCCCTTCTCCCGTTTTTGCGGTGCTGGGAATTGAACTCGAGACCTCAGAGACTGCAGCGCAGCGCTCTACCAACTGAGCTAAATCCCAGCCCTTGTAATAGGTATAAATACTAAAAGTAGTAATACGATTCATCACTAATGATTAATCAACCTGGAGTAAGTGTGGAGTAAAATGGGAGAGGGACATGGTGTCCACTTCAGAAGCAACCCCTAAACAATCAGCCATTGAAAGCCCTACGAGGTCACTATGAGTCGGACCCAACTCAATGGCACCTAACAACTATGGAAGATGTGAAATAAGCCAGACACTATATTTCACTTCCATTACTTTCTACTTCCATTACTGTGGACTACATGCTCCTTCATATTTTTCAATTGGTAAAGGGAAAAGAAATTATCCCTAAATATCAATTAATTATCATCTTGGTTCATGAGATTGTAAGTCAGGTTCTAATAGCTCACCTCTAAACATTTTTCTGAAATTATGAGATAAACATACTTATTAACATTACTTCATCAGTACTTTTAATTGCATGATTACATGGTTTAAAAGACACCTTAATAACTAGGTATAATTTTTTTTTTAAGTTTTAGCTGAATACAGCCCCTCTTCACTGAGAAGTATTCACAAATTCTTAGTGACCATTTTTCCAGAAAGCTCTGTGAATACCCTCAACAACAACTTCCTATCCTTGAAAAGGGAGAAGGACCTGGCAACCCACTCCCAATCAACCCGCCATTGAAAACCCTATGAACAGCAGGGAAGCACTGACAATAGTGTTTCACCTGTTGTACATAGGATCACTATGAGTCAGACACCGACTCGACAGCACCTAACAACAACAACATCCTTGAAAAAGCCATCAAAACAAGTTCAGTCAGCCTCACTCCATACCCTAGAAATACCACTTTTATTCTTACTTCTTGCTGCTTAATTTAACATGATGAATCTTAGCTTCTTATGAGGAAACAGAAGCAGAATGTATTATGCAATTCTCAGTGCTATGTGATCTATAGCAAATTACTTCATCCAGACACGTGTAAACATAGGGATCTTTTATGAAACAAGTCAAAGATCATAGATTGAGCATCCCATCAGTCGAACCAGATTCTGATGACCTAATCGGGTTCTAAATGTATATAAAGCGCAAGCCTCCCAACATCCAGGCTGGCACTTTTAAACGGCTAAATTAATACATATGCTGTGTTTCCTCAATTAGGACCCTTGCCAGCTGCCAGGCAGAGGAGTTAGTTGTGACATCTTGATGTGATCCTGCCTGAGCGTGTGTGAACTTAGCTGTTCATCTTGTTCTCGCCTCATTGGTATTATTTGCATTGGCAAGCGCACATGGAGCTGAATTTAACTTCAATCTGAATCTCTGAAAATGTTTTTAAAAAGATTGGCCCTGTGGTAGTCGGTACCCTGGGAATAAAGTCATGGTGTAAGTAGGAGCTAGCCGGTCACGTGACTGGCTATACAGCTACGGCTAACAGAAATGGCCCGGTCTTTCACAAGAAATCACAAAATTTTGAAAGTTAACAGAGATCAGTGGGAATAATTCCTGTGTCACTCGGGTACCAATCAATTATTATCAAAGGCTTTTAGTCAAGGTATGAACAAATGTTTACCCAAATAGGAAAAACAAAACAAAAAAGCATGGGTAGAATCCTAGAACCCTACAGTGCTCTTGAAATTATACCTTTAATCCTACTGATGAGGAAGAGTTCAAGATACAACAGGTTTGGGAAGGCACAGCAGGGTGATATCGCAGGTACTGACCAATGACCAAGAGTGATTCCAAAGCATGTAAGTGTGGAAAAGCTTTGCTTACACTCTGACGCTTCCTTGCTGAACTCTGAGGATATCATTTGCTTGTTGCTTTTCTTCTTCATTGATTGCTTCTTTCCACTTCTCTGCTGATTTTTCTTCATTTTCTTTATCCTGGAAATGCCAGAATAGCCAAGTCCTCACACCTCTTCTTTTATCCTTCTAACGCTCACAGCTAACCTCTATCGCTTTGGATACTTGACAGATTGCAAAAGTTCAACGTTGGCTGCAACATCTCTTCAGAGCTCTGGACCTATTTATCCATCTTCCCCCCTCCAGGACCTTCATTTGGATAGCAAAGGAGCATTTCAAAGTGAACCTTTACAGAAGTGATTCCTGATGACTCCGCTCCTTAACCAAATCTATTCTTCCCTAGTATTTTCCATCTTCTAGTTGGGAGAAGGACGTGGCCATCCACTCCTGAGGCAATTCTCAAACAATCGGCCATTGAAACCCCTACGAGGGTTGCTATGAGTTGGACATGACTCAATGGCACCTAACAATAACAGTTGCTCAGACCAAAAATTTCAGAGACATCCTTGACTCTCTAAACCCATTCCATGCAATACATTTGGCCCTTTTTTCAAAATATATTCAGACCTGACCAGTTCTCATCTTCTGTCCAGGTCCACACCACCATCATCTCTTCCTTGGACCATTGCAATAGTATTCCAACCATCTTGTCCCTTTTCACTCTGGCCCTTTTGAGTATATTTTCTACAGAGAAGCTAAAGTGGCAGTATTTTCCTTTTTAAAAACCCAAGTAGTCAGTTAACACTTAATTATTAATCATCACCTACATCAGAATGCAGACTTAAATATAATTTGATGAGTTTTTACAAGTTTATATATCTCTAAAACCATGTCAACCAGGTTATAAAATATCTCTATCACCCCAGAAAGCTTCCCTTATGAGCCAGTCCAGTCACTCACCTGCCAAATGGATGAAATTGTTCTGATTTATCTTATCAAAGCTTAACTTTTGCCTGTTTCAGAAATGTACATTAATGAGAATGCACAGTATTCTTTTATGATTATTTGTATGCTGTTTGTTTTGCACAGCAGAACATTTATGAGATTCATCAATATTGAAGATTTGAGTTGCTCACACCATTTTATGGAGGAGTAGTATTTCTATACATAAATACTCCACTACTGGCTCATTAGAAATAGTCCCAAATGATTACTTCCTAGTGTTTAGCTCTTATGAATAAAGATGCTATGAGCACCCTATAAAGTGTTTTGTGGACCCTTGCTTTCATAGGTAAATGCCAGAGAGAGGAATTTCTGGATGATAGGGTAGAAACTTTTAATTTCACAGAAACTTTCAGTTTCCAAAATAAAATTGCCCTATTTTACACTCTCCTTAGCAATGGTTAGCAGATTACATTACACTATATAATTGCAAGCATTTGGTTCCTGTGAGTGAACTTTTTATTTTTGCTTGCTTTAATTTTAATCATTCTAACAGGTATGATTGTTATTGTTGTTAGGTGCCATTGAGTCGGTATCCAACTCATAGCAACCCTGTATACAACAGGTGAAACACTATTATTGTCAGTGCTTCTCTGCTGTTCATAGGGTTTTCAATGGCAGATTGATTTTGGGGAGGGGGTTGCCAGGTCTTTCTCCCAAGCCTACAGCTTCTGGTGTTCCCGGTGGTCTCCCATCCAAGTACTAACCAGGCCTGACCCTGCTTAGCTTCCGAGATCTGATGGGATCGGATGCCACAGGGCTATAGCTGCAGGCCAACAGGTATGAAGTGGTAACTTATTGTGGTTTTAATCCGCCTTTCATGACGTTCACACGTGCTTACTAACCTCATATGTTATCTTCCTTTGCAAATTGTCTCTTCATTTGCCCATTTTAAAAGAGTGATTCTGTCACTCCCCTGCTCGGAGCAGTCCAAATGCCTCCGATCACTAGGGAAAGCTAAAATCTGTACGAAATCCACTAAAACCCAAGGCCTTGGCTGTTGAGGCCATGCAGATACTTCATCGCACAGTGCTACTAACTCTGCCCCATCACCTGAGCATCCTGCAGGCTGTGAGCAAATCTTCAGGCCACCTCCAGAGCCTCCTGGGCCCTCAGCGGACACCTTGTCCCAGAGATCCATTGTCCTGTTCTTGCACTTCTGCTAACGCCTTCCAGAATATTCTGCACCAAATAGCAACTGCATCTGCAGTATTCTCTAATCCCTGTTCCAGTTTTATTTCTCCTGTCACACTCTAAGGATGTGATTATTTTTATACTTATGTTTTACTAACTTTATCCTTCCTTCTCCTTTCTTTCCCTTCTCCCTCTCTCCCACCCTCCTGTTCCTCTATTCTTTACCTCCCTATACCAAAATTTGAGCTCCATAAGGATAGGAAAATTTTGCCTGCTCATTCCACAAGGGGTGGGATTTAGCTCAGTGGGTAGAGCACTGCGCTGTAGTTTCTGAGGTCCCGAGTTCAATTCCCAACACTGCAAAAATGGGAGGAGGACCTGGCAATCCACTCCCAAGGCAATCCCGAAACAGTCAGCCATTGAAAACCCTATGAAGGTCACTATGAGCCAGATACCAACTCGACGGCACCTAACAACAACAACAACAACATTCCACAACTATTTTGCTCACTACTGATTTCCAGATCTTAAAAAGGTAACCCTCTTCAAGTACTGAGAACATTCTTTATCTGGGCTCTTTGCCAATTTAAGTATATGTATTATATTTCCTTTAAGAGGCTACAAATGAGCCAGGCAAAATGGTGCCCACCTATAATCCCAGTGATTTGTGAGGCTGAGACAGGAGAATCTTACGTTCGAGGCCAGGTGTAACCTGTATAATTTCAAAATAAAAAATGGGTTGGGGGTAGAGCTCAGTGGGTCAGGAACTTTTTCAATTCATACCTATGGTTAGTCCAGAGTCAGGATTTAACTTTTGTAGTGTATCAGTTTGCCTAAATATTACATATGTACATGTGGGTAAAAATTTAATTCAAACTAGAGAAAGAAGGTATAAGAATAAAGTTTGTTAAGTAGAGAAAGGAAACAATTTTAAACCTGTGTATATACTTTTATAAAATGACGCAATCTCACATAGTGTTTAAATTTGCTTTTCGTACTGGTTCAAGAGTATCTATGCATTATGTATGTATGAAATGAAATGTAACCATCCAATGAGTTCTCATGAACCTACTGTCCAGCATAAGCAATGAGCACTGCCCACACTATAAAGGCATCTGTGGAATTTCCCCATTTGCACTCAGTTCCAATCCCTATCGGAAATAAATACCATCTTGTTTTGTGCATATACTATTCCTTTTTTTCCTTAGAAATTTTACCAAACACGTGCCCATAAATAACAACATACTGTTCAGTTTATTTCCATGGATCTTTCCAGGTGCATCCTGCTGTATGTTGCCCTCTCTGGCTACTCTCGCTTTCTGATTAAATATTATGCCTCTGGGATTCATCCACAGTGAGGCATATAGCTGTGGGTCACTGATTTCACTGTTCCAACCAATCCCAGTGCATGAACATGTGAAATTTATTTGCTGGCTTCTTCCACCAGATGTCAAAATATCTTATAAAGCTACCATAAGATAATATGATATTTATACAAAGAGAGACAAACCCATCAACAAACCCACACAGAGCTTAGCAACAGGACCACACCAGATGGTACCTTGGAATCTAACAAAAGCAAATCGCAGATCTGTGGGGAAAGGACAGACTCTTCCATAAATGGTGCTGTGAGAACTGACTCATCCTAAAAGGAGCTCTCTCTTAACTAGACACAGCAAATGCCAGTCGCATGCAATGCTGTGAAAAGAAAACCTCTAAAACTTGAAGACATTATAAATGAGTATTTCTCTGACTTATCAAGTCAGTAATAAGAAAATTTTATTTTTTATTTTTATTTATTTTATTATTATTATTATTATTATTATTATTATTTGCTGAGTGACGTGGCCCTTGCCTATAATCTCGGGGGTTAAAGGCTAAGACAGGAGGATTGCAAGTTCAAGGCCAGAAGTAACCTGTGTAACTTAGACCCTGTCTCAAAATAGAAAATAAAACAAAGGGGGTTGGGGCACAGCTCAGTGGTAGAGCACTTGCCTAGCATGGGTGAGGCTCTGAGTTCCCTCTTAGAGGGAGAGAGATAAACAGATACTTTTTAACACACACACACACACACACACACACACACACACACACATCAACCATATATGTAAAAGCAAGAAATTCTTTTCACCATATGATACCATAGAGAAAAGAACACACCACAGACTCTTAGAAAATATGTGTTGTTGTTAGGTGCCAGTGAGTCAGATCTGACTCACAATGACCCAATGTACAACAGATTGAAACACTCCCCGGCACTATCCCATGCCCGGCACTATGTCGGTCCTTCTCCACTATTCATAGGGTTTTCAGTGGCTGATTGTTTTGGGAGTGGGCTGCCAGGTCCTTCTCCTGCTTTTGCAGTGCTGGGGATCGAACCCAGGACCTCAGAGAGTTCAGAGCAGTGCTATACCAACTGAACTAAACCCCATCCCCCTCCAAAAAAAAGAAAATAGAAAATATTTAGAATCCATATTATCTCCTTCTTATTAAGGATTTCTTTTTTTAGTATAGTCATGTCTTCACTGAAATAGGCACCGGTTGAGAACCTGATTCTTACTGCTCGTCTTTCTCTTGCTGGAGTCAGAGAGTGGGGACCCGAAGCACTATCAACACACTCACTTCCGCCTGTTTTGCATTGGAGCTTCTGGAAAATCCTACCTTCCTTCACACAAAGGCTACTAACCATAGGTGGCATTGTTGTACCGTATGTCATGGTCTCAGTTACCTGTGTGACAGCCGAGACTGTGATCATAGTAAAACTTCATTTAACTTTTTTAATTCCTTTCCACCAGAAGGTCACTGACACGTCAGTAATTGCTATTGAAAACCATTTGGCCAACAGAGGAAAACACACACACAAAACACATTGTGACATCATCTGTCCTACAAACGAATTACCTGGTACGGTTCCTGCTATGAGATCATTGCTGTCATTATTTAGCTGAAAAAATATTTTTTGATGATTCTAAAACCATAGCCAAATGTGGCATAATTTATATGATCCAAATAAATAAAGATTACCACTGCTTTCTTCTTTCATTTCAGCCCCAGACAGACAATAAGTTTGAAGCTTTGTTCTAATTCTTAATTATGGAAAAAACAGAAAAGAATGAAAAGAACTGGGCAGATGGAGGAAAGGGCTGGGCGGAGTCTGGAAGCAGCTTCCAGTAAGGTGGCAGCAAGGTGGGAACCTCAGCAGGGGCACTAACGTTGTCTGAGTACAATATCGGTGATCTGATTATTTGCCCCCAACTGGGAACTTTGGTAAAGTCTCTAAGTTTTGCTGATACCCTCTCTGTCTCCATTCCAAGAAGACAGGGCTGAGCGTAGCTCAGTGCCTAAAATTCCCTTCTCTGTGAATGTTTCAAAACCTGTTCCCACTTGAAAGCATGGCAGAGAAAGGGGTGTGAACGAACCTCTCAGACTATAAATTGAATCTGTAAAGTCCTACATCTGCTGCCTCTCATCCAGCTTTGAGTATGCTCTCCTAAGTAGGGGATTTGTTGTTGTTGTTAGGTGCCATCGAGTCGGGTCCAACTCCCAGCAACCCCATGTACAACACAATGAAACACTCTCCCATGCTGAGCCCTGTCTGGCACTACTGTCAGTGCTTCTCTGCTGTTCATAGGGGTTTCAATGGCTGATTATTTTGGGGGGAGTGGGTTTCTGGGTCCTTCTCCCAAGCCTACAGCACCTGGTGTTCCCAGGCGGTCTCCCATCCAAGGACTAACCAGGCTGACCCAGCTTAGCTTCCAAGATCAGGCGGTATCAGATGGTAGGGTGCTATGGTTTCACTTTTTTTTTAATTTCATTATAAAAGACACTGTAGGCTAACAAATCGTGTTGTGAAAAAACAAAGCCAGCCAAATACCAGAATATATAACCAACAGGAGTGCATTATGGAAATCTAATCATTTTAAAGCCTTCTGAGAAGATGCTGTATTTCAATGCTATGTAACCAATATGATACAGAGAAAACTGGAGGTTCAGGTACCAGCAGTGAAAATGAACACAGGTGTGCACAGTAGCGGCTGAGACCGACTGTTCTTGAACATGAAAGATGGTGGAAGGTCAGAGAAGAACTTCCTGCATGTGGATGGCGGCTTCTGACTTTCGACAGCCTGGGTCTCAGAAGCCCAAACACCTGGGCATGAGCTGCATCTGTACCCCGGGCAAGCTCTGTGACCCTGAACGCGTCCTGCGTCCCTGTTGGCTGTTTTGTTAAAGGAAAGAAAATAGCATCCAACTCGGGTTGTTCGAAAACTTAATGAGGTGACGGACTTGAAACACTTTGTAAACTGTGAGACACCCTCTCAATGTGATTCATCTATTTAAGGCATGATTATCAAAACAGATTCTCCCCGAGGAAAGAACAAGAGCAAATGGGTTTATGAAATCAGAGCGAATGGAATGTGTATCAGGCAGTAGAAGCGTCCTGTGGGGCGGATTTCAAGGGAGGCGACTGAAGCTTTCTGAGGTTATAAACTGCTACGGCTAGAAAGAATGGGCTTGCAAAGTCAGCAAGCTGGGGTTTAGCTCAGTTGGTAGAGCACTGCACTGCAGTCTCTGAGGTCCCGGGTTCAATTCCCAGCACCGTAAAAATGGGAGAAGGACCTGGCAATCCCTTCCCAAAGCAATGCCGAAACAGTCAGCCATTGAAAACCCTATGAGGGTCGCTATGAGTCGGATACCGACCGGACAGCGCCTAACAACAACAACCTCTCGAGAGCACTCAAGCCATCTTAACTGAAAGTAAGACAGAGCACGTGACACTTTCTGCCACCGCCCAGTATTGGGCTTCAAGTTAATGAAATCTACCGGCCGGCTCAGAAGTTGAAGGCAGACTCACTCCATGTTTCTTGGGGTCCTAAAGGAAATCTAAGAGCATCCAGCTGTGTGTCCCGAAGCCTTCGCTGACTCTAACAAAAGTTGAATGAAGACCTGTGAGCCTCCCGCCATTACCCACAAATGAACCTTCTTAAGATGAGCCTCCAACCCGGAAAAGTAATTTGATGAGGTTTTGCCAAATATTAAGCCATGCAAGGCTGTCCTTGGAGAAACTCAGGGAAGAGGAAACTCCGCCCCTCTCCAATTCCGTGCAAGAGGAACAGCAAGGGCCTGCGCTGGGCAGGGCCCTACAAGAGTCCTGGAAAGGCAGTAGAGCAACAAGCACTCTCTCTGCCTCAAGGAGTCCCAGTCTCGTGGGAAATTTGGGCATCACTCAAAGCCACATTATGAAAATAAAAGATCGGGAAATGCACCCTCAAGAGATTTGAGGGGCACAGAGAAGTCAGATAAGGATTAGCCAAGGATGAGAAGATGAAGTCAATGTCTGAAAGAAGAGTAGGTATGAAGTAGACAAAGTAAGGACTTGGCAATTTATAAGAACAGCAGATGCAAAGGTCCTGTGGCAGAAAGGAGTACCGTGAATTCAAGGATGTAAAAACCAGTAGCAGAGCAGCTTTGTAGGGCAGGGAGCAATGTGATGTCGGGTAGGCAGGGCCAGTCTAGACACAGACTTCTAGGCTGTGTTTAGGGTTTTGGACTTTCTCCTCTGGCACAAGGTGAAATTTTTGGCACAAAGCAGGTAAAAGGTGAATCACTGTGTAAACCTAAAATTTACACATAGAAGGGATAAGGGATCACCTTACCTGCTGGGCCACAGAATGGAAGGGAGGCGGATCAGAGATCTTTGCTTCCTTACGTCACAGGCGTGCAGCCAACCTCACTGCATGCAGCCTGACCATGTTGATTTCTGTACCCCATAGGCAACTCTGCAGAACAGGTCAGAGGCCCCACAGGAGCCCATAATGGGCTGGGAGGAATTCTGATAATGGCAAGACAGGGAGCACTATGCACTTGACAAAAAGGATCAAGTGTACCGAAAGGTACGAGTGGTGGAGGACTCTGAATGTGCACCTGTGTCGACCCAGCCCTAGAAGGAGAACTGGAAGGAGAAATTATTCAAACTCACTCTTCTTTCTGGTCTAGACAATGGCTCTCTATGTTAAAAATGTTCCTGCTAAATACCACTAAGTAAAAGATAGAGAAGACTTGGATGGGAAACTTAGATGGGAAGGGGGAGGGGGGGAAGCATAGGGGAGGGTCAGGGGTAACCTATATGGATAATGTTTATCAAATTGCGTATATGAAAATTGTCACAATGAAGAGCATGTCAAAATGAATCACATTATGATGTACATTAAAAATTTCTAATAAAAAAATTTTTAAAAAAAGAAAAAAAATGTTCCTGCTATTGGTAATTCTGTATTTGTAAAAGGAAAAGAAGAAAAAAAAAACTCTGGCAGGAAATAATAACGAAATACACGAGCCACAGAGCTGGTGGGAAGATATAAGGTTATTTTACATATTTGATATAGAGCTGAAATTAAGCCATAGAAAAGAGGTCATGAATCTTCACAGCCTCATTATCAAGCCTTCCTAAACCTCAAATACAGAAAAATACATTTCATAAACAAAGACCCAACAGGATCTTAATAGGACAATAAATTTTACAGACATTTGCACTAATCACATTTCATTACCAATTTTTTTTCCCCAAAGAAATTCCATTTGATAGAAAGTCATATTTTTGAAAGAGGGCACAAAGTATCTTTTGGGAAGCTGGTTTTTGACTAACTACCAACACGCAATTCAGATGCAATATGGAGAAGTTCATGGATGCAGCTCACAAGGTATGCACAGGCCTTTTGCCCCTGCTCCACAGCTCCACCACGTCTAGGGCAATCCCCAATTCCTTCTGACACACCTTTCTCCAAAAGATCCGGAACAGCAGGAAATTCACAATTCAGTTGAAGTGATCAAGGTGTTCTATGGTCCTGGACACCATTCAGCAAGCGACTCCATGTTTTCCCTATGTACTTGAACTTTCCCATGCAAATTTCCATCCACTCATTACTGATTTGCTTGAAGACCCCTAGTTTGAACGCCATCATCACGATCATGTCCCACTTGGAGAAAGAGACTTATTTTAGCTTGACCAGCAAACCAAAGCAAGAGAGTTTCTTACCCGGGCCCAGCACTTTAGCAGACTTAGACTGCACCACTCTTACTTGTGCAGCTGGACTCTGGGGGGTGAGAAATCAAAAAACTTAAGTGACGAGCTCACCTGGCGCCTAGCATCCCCTTCTAGCCCTTGTATGTACCTGGAACCCTGGAATTTCCTACCCAAGTGGTCCTAAGCCTTCCTCGGGCCTCACTCTGTCTTCCCAGTGGTTGACTGTATAATCAGATTCACTTCTCGGCCTGGGGAGACACAGGGACCAACTACTCCAAAGGATGTGAATGTGTAGATTAGAGTGACTGTACCAGGGTGCACAAGGTAGTCTGGGATGCTGGAAGGTGGGAGCAGTGGCAAAAAAAAGGGGGAAGTCTAGGGTGTAGGGCTGAGAGACAGTTCTTGTTATACCACCATATCCTGGTCACTACTCCAAGAAGTCTAAAGAGTTCTCAAGCCAGGCATGGTGATGCATGTCTGTAATCCCAGCAACTCAGGAGGCTGAGGCAGGAGGCTATAAGTTCGAGGCTGGAGGCAGCCTGGGCAACTTAGGGAGAGCCTGTCTCAAAGTATAAGTTAAAAATAATGGGCTGGGGGTGAGGCTCGGTGGGAGAGCCTTTGCAAAACATGCTTAAGGTCCTGGGTTCAACCTCCCAGTACCAGAGGGGGGGAAAAAAACAGTTCTCAATTAGAAACTGGCCTTCCAGGTCATTCTAAACAGAGCTTGGTGCTAACAAAGTACTTGAAGACCTTGTTAGGATGCAGATTCAGATTCTGCAAATCCAGGGGAGGGGCTGCAGGTCTGCTTTCCCAAGGGGCTCTAAGATGATGCAGATACTGAAGTATATCAGCCACACCTTAAGTAAGAAGGACCATAGAGTTGTACTTATTGGGGAAGAAAGCTACATACCTTTTATTTAACTCTTGGTTGGTTTGATTTGTAGCTTTTAAATAACTACGGTGCATGGGTCTTTCTTTGTATTCCTGTCCTGGCCACCAAAGGTGAGGGAGCAAAAATGGACGGAAGGAGAAAGGCTGAAATCCTGAACTCTGAGGCTGACTCCTGCTGTCTCAATTTGCATCTTAGGCCACGTGGCTCAGCGCACCAGCCTTGGATATAAACCTGTCTCAACCAGGCACCCTGAATTTTCCTGAAGAAGACATTCCATTTTGATGGATGTTGTATTCTATTGGGGATTCCTCAAATTGTTGTTGTTAGGTGCCATCGAGTCAGTATCTGACTCATAGCGACCCTCACAGGGTTTTCAATGGCTGACTATTTCGGGATTGCCTTGGGAGTGGATTGCCATGCCCTTCTCCCATTTCTGCAGTGCTGGGAATTGAACTCGGGACCTCAGAGACTGCAGCGCAGTGCTCTACTAACTGAGCTAAATCCCAGCTGGGGGTTCCTCAAAAGCACCCCTTAATTAGGGTTTCTCTGACCAGCCTGAGGGGCTGACCCCTGGCTGGCCCCAGGCCACATTCTAATCACTCCTTTCTCCTCCCTCCCACGAGTGACCAAAGATGGCCCCTGACCAGCATGACCTTGTCTTAACCTCCTCTGCCCTGATTGGTTGCCCCAAGCCTCCTAACTGGCTCCTAAAGGAATTGCTATGATTGGTCCTCTCCACACCTTACCCACCAATCCAAAAGGCACCCCAAAATCACCCTATTTGAATAACTTTCCCACCTGGCAGGTGTGACAGGTGGTACCTGCCAGGAATGAGCCCTGATTGGCTGCCTCCCTACACACCCCCTTCCAAGAGCCTATATAAACAGGCTCCCAGACCCTACCTGCAGCCTGCATCCTCCACTGTTCTCCACGTGCTGTCCAGACCCCATCACCTTGATCCAACACTCCCCACTCCTGTGGCAGACTGCAATCAAGACGGCAAGTCAAGCCCAGGGGCCCCAAAGCATCAAAGGCTGCTAACAAGGCACAAGCGACCCCAATTCCTCCCAACCCTGGGAAGGAGGAGGGAAGAGAGGGCGAGCTGCCAGAGGCAAGACCAGCTGACCTCCAGTGTCTCCCAGATACCATCAGAGCTGTAGCCTTGCCACTGTAACACCAATAAGGCAGCAGCATTCTATGCGGCTGGCCTTGAGCTGCCACTTGTAAAGAGCTGATTGCTGGTTGTTCCTCCCCAATGGAGCAGCCCAATAAAGCTTTCCTGTTCCCTTTCCTAGAGAAGGTCTCCCAAGGTCCTTCTTTGGCACCTACGGCCATTCCATCATCCGGGTCCTGGGGGTTTGTGAGACCCACCTGGTGTCAGGGCAAGGCTCTGTCTTCAACCAGGTCTGAGTTAAACCATGACAGTATTCACTTAAAATTCTCTAATGACATGTATGGGAGAAGGACCTGGCAACCCACCCAAAACTCAATCCACCATTGAAAACCCTATGAACAGCAGAGAAGCACTGACAATACTGTTTCACCTATTGTACCCAGGGTCACTATGAGTCAGATACTGACTCCATGGCACCTAACAACAACAATGACAATGACATGTAAGTGTGAGCATTTTCTCATATGCTCATTGGCCATCTGGATGTCTTCTTTGATGATGTGGTCTGTTCAGATCACTGGGTTTTTTGGTGTTTAATTTTAAGACTTCTTTGCACACTTTTGGATAATAATACTTTATTTGACATAACTTTTCAAATATCTTCTCCCCCTGTGGGAGCTGCTGCCTCATTTGCCTTTGCAAGATAGTGTCTTTTGCAGTGCAAAATTTTTTCATTTTAATGAAGCCAACCTATCAGTTATTTCTCTCATGAACTGTGCTTCTGGTGTTGTGTCAAAAAGGTCATTGTCTTAGCAGAGTTAATTTACATTTTCACCTCTCTTGTAGAAGTTGTATAGTTTTATACTTTACATTTAGGGCTATGATTTGAGTTAATATTGATGAAGAATATGAGATTTGAGTATAGGTTCATTTTTTGCACATGAATGTCCATTTCTCCAACATCAATTATTAAAGACTAGCTTTTCTCCATTGTGTTATCTTTGCCCTTTAAGCAAAGATCAGTTGACTTTCTATAAGGCTCTGTTACTGGGCTCTATTCAACTTTATTAACTGGTGAGTTTATTCTTTTCTCAATCCTGATGTGACTACTGTGTATATCTGGTTAAGCCCTGAAATCTGGTAGCATCAGCTTTCCAATTTTATTCTTCTCTATCAATATTGTGTTGACTATGATAGGATAGGGGCAGAAGGACATAAAAGAATCGCCACCTTCCCCCTCACCCCACCCCAGGTTCTAATACAAATAGTGACAGCTCTTCACCCTTCACCAAAGTCGAGTTCAGATGAGCCACTGTTAACAATTGTCCTGTTTTAATCCCTCTATCAGGTAGAAAGCCTGCAGCCGTAGCCCTGTGGCATCCGATCCTGTCAGATCTCGGAAGCTAAGCAGGGTCAGGTCCAATGCTGTCTGATCTCAGACACTAAGCAGGGCTGGCCTGGTTAGTTTTTGGGTGGGAGACCGCCTGGGAACACCAGGTGCTGTGGGCTTGGGAGAAGAACCTGGCAACCCACTCTGAAACAATCAGCCATCAAAAGCTCTATGAATAGCAAAGAAGCAGACATAGTGGCCGGCATGGCACAGTGTCAGGGAGTGTTTCATTCTGTTGCACATAGGGTTGCTTTGAGTCGGACCTGACTAAGAACAACAACAAACATAAACTTAGGAATTAGTTTGTCAGTATCTGCAGAGTAACTTGCTGAGATTTTTTCTGGGGCTGCATTGAACATAAGGATGAAGTCGTGAAGACCTGACATCTTGACAATTTGGAGTCCTCCCATCCATGAACATGGGATGTCTCCGCATTTATGTGGCTCTTTGATTTCTCTCACCAGTTTTGTGATTGTACTCATATAGTCCTTGTGAATATTATATTTGTACCTAAATAGTTCACTTTGAGGGATGCTAATATAAATGGTATTGTCCTCTATATTTTTCCCAGCAAGGATTTTCTCCCTCTTTTTCCACTTTCTCCACTTCCTATACTAACTCTTATTGGACCTCCAGGTCTTTGACTCCCTGTCACTTAGTTTGGGAAAATTTTCTAAAGCACATATACACACATTCATTCATTCACTCATGCATTCATTTAATGTCTACAACACAGTGGTTGTTATCCAGAGCTATGAGGAAGTAGCAGAGACATAAGAGTTTCTACTCTCATAAGATTTATATTCAATGGTGAGCCAATAAATGCAGACATAAGAAAATCATTCCTTCAGTAGCCCACATGCAAAGATACTCATTAAGCACTGAATGAATGAGTAAGTGTTGGAATTCTCTGTCCCTTCTGGGGTTCAAGGAACTTTATTTTTGGTTAGTTTTCCCCTTCGCCAAAAAAAAAACAAACAAAACCAAAAAACAGAGACCTCTTTTATTTTCTACTGGCTCTAATTCCTAATTTAATTTGATCACCAGCTCACCTTCAGTGCTTAATACATGCTTAACTGATTGGCCAATGTTTTAGGAACACTATTTTTTGGTGGTGGCGGTGGTGGTTTATTTTTGCTGTACTCAATGGGTTTTACATAGGGCCTCATGCATGCTTTTACAAGAGCTCTACCACGTCCAGCCCATTTATTTATTTATTTATTTATTTACTTTTTAAAATTTTGAGATAGGGTCTCCCCACCTTACACAGGCTGACTCTGTCGTGGAACATGCAATCCTCCTGCCGCCACCTCCCAAGTAGCGTAGGAATTACAGGCATTCGCCACCATATCTGGTAAAAGCCACAGTTTTACTACCATCCTTTATAAAGACATTTTCAAATAAGACTATTAAATCTGAGATGAGATGTGCTTTTCAAAACTCATGTGTGTGGACAGCCTTGAATCTGAGGGTAAGGGGCAGGAGGACATAAAAGAATCGCCACCTTCCCCCTCACCCCACCCCAGGTTCTAATACAAATAGTGACAGCTCTTCACCCTTCACCAAAGTCAAGTTCAATTGAGCCACTGTGAACAACTGTCTTTTTTTAATCCCTCTATTAGGTAGAAAGCCTGCAGCTGTAGCCCAGTGATGTCCAATCCCTTCAGATCTTGGAAGCTAAGCAGGGTAGGGCCTGGTTAGTCCTTGGATGGGAGACCACCTGGGAACACCAGGTGCTGTAGGCTTAGGAGATGGACCTGGGAGCCCGCTCCCAAAACTCAATCCACCACTGAAAACCCTATGAACAGCAGAGAAGCACTGACAATGGTGTTTCCTCTGTTGTACACAGGGTCACTATGAGTTGGACACTGACTCGACGGCACCTAACAACAACAACATCAGGTAGAAAAATGCTGAGATCTACCAGGATCCACATCATTGAAGCCACGGAAGTTTTACAATCCACTAAGAAATCCACGAATAAAAATAAAGATGAGAAAATGCATCACCGAAAATCTCATGTGCAGTTGGCTAAACGATAAACCAATTTGAATTAGTGCATGCTAATTGAAAAACTGCATGACAAAGTATTTTCCCATTAAAGCGGGAATTTGCTAAAGGCATTTTCAATTATTTATCATGCTTCAGTAAAAAAAAAAAAAAAAATGCTTCGCACGTCCTAACATGGTGTCTCTTTCAACTCTGCCTGCTGATCGGATTTTTAGAACAATGGCCACCTAGCCTGGATGACTTTTAAAATTATATACCAATGACCTTGACAGCGTTCTTCCATTTTTATGAGCTTCTTTTTTTCTCTCTCTCTACAGTCCTCACACCTAACTGAACAGATGGTTTTAACCTGAGAATCTAATGATTATCTAAGAGTGTTAATATTTTTAACCTTATCATGCCTTATCCGTGTTCCCAGAAACTCCCAGTTCACCAGGCTTTACTAGAGGACTAGAATATTTAGAAGTTCTGGCCATCGGAAAGGACATGTTAGATGAAAGACTGTCTGCCTTTGAAGTACACAAATATTTGAATGTCCTTTCAATTGCTCAGATAACTTACTCTTCTCAAAACCAGGGCAGAGATGACCGCTGGGAGCTGGAACGGTGGTTTCCAAGCCTCCAGGGAGGCAGGTATATCTGGAACATTATACGTTGTTGGTGCTTAATAAATGTTTATTAATGAGCCCCATTTCTTGACCCAGGCACAGAGAGTAACTCCAAGGAAGGAAGATTATGCAAATGGACAGGAAGGTCACCCAGACCTACACAGGGGTGTGGCCCGGGGTGGGGGCAGAAGCAAGCCATTCAGGTGGTGGGACACCCTCCCGGGTGTAGCGGGGTAACCCCGGCAACCCTCATCCCGGTTGTTATCTATTCCACCATAAAATAATGGAGAAAAACATTGCAGTCAATGGCTGTAGACGTTGCTGCTGGAGAAAAGAACTCTCTTCTTACAACAGCTTAGGGAGAGTCTTGAGCCAGAGACTCTTGGTGAAGACTAGACAGCAAAGAAGAGAACCAAAAGGCCATCTAGAAGAATCCTAAGTTACTGAGGTGTCCACACTGAGTAACTGCAGGTTAAAGATAGTCTACTGCTCACAAAGCCAGGCTGAAATACAACATCTTTACAGAGAACAGAAATATAATGAAAGAGGGCTGGGTGCAGTGGCCTACGCCTGTAATCCCAGCAGCTCAGGAGGTGGAGGCAGGAGGACCGCAAGTTCGAGACCAGAGGTTGTCTGTGTAACTTAGCCAGACCCTGTCTCAAAAAGTAAAGAAATGGGCTGGGGGTGCAGCTCAGTGGTCCAGCACTTGCAGAGCATGCAGGCACAAGACCCTGGGTTCAACCCCCAGGACCGAAAAAAAAAAAAGAAAAAAGAAAGAAAGAAAGAAGGAAGGAAAAAGAGAAGAAAAGAAAGAAATGTAATGAAAGAAATGTGTCAGACAGATTTAGGAGCAGTCAAAATTCATGTCCTCCAAGCTGATGATATTGGGCAAGAACTCCTTCAAAGGTAAAACTGACAGAACAATACTTTGTCTGATCCAGAACAGAAAAGCCACCAAACAGTTCCCAGGAAGCTCTGTGAGATTAATCTGTTCCTCTTCCCCCCATACTGCAGAAAAGAATGTTTGTGGGATTTAGCAGCAGTCATTAGCTATTTAAAATTATTGTTTTTAATCTAGTAAGTAAAACCGAAATTTGCAATGGCTTATCTTCATAAAATATTTATGACCCTTCAGGAAAACAGCTAAGTAACTCTGATTGGAGAACAAATGACAAAACTGAACTAAGCTGATTAATCCCCAGTAGGACACGTGCTTCGAAATACACACAAATAAAAGATGCCACCTGTAACCCTAAAAGGTATTTTGTAGATACTCTCGGCTTTTAATCTGAAATCTTATCCAAGGTGACGATTTCCCTTTTTCCTTCTGCTGCACTGACCTCTCCTAGCCTGAAGGCCCACAACTTGTGAATTATTAAACAATCATATTTGTAGCAGCAAATTGATTTCTCAGAGAATCCATATTGATTGAGATATTTAACGCTAATGATTTTGAGGTTATGGTATTTAGATCTGATTACATGTGATGAACTAAATTGGTAGGGATTTGGGTTTTGTTTTGTTTTGTTTTTTTGCTATTTATACTATTTCCCATTAATAGATATTTCCACTCACTCTTCAGCCTTGAAGAGACTTTTCAGACCAATGTTAGTTGTTGTTGTTAGGTGCCGTCAAGTCAGTATCCGACTCATAGTGACCCTCATAGGGTTTTCAATGGCGGACTGTTTCGGGATTGCCAGGCCCTTCTCCCATTTTTGTGGTGCTGGGAATTGAACTCGGGACCTCAGAGACTGCAGTGCAGTGCTCTACCCACTGAGCTAAATCCAGCTCATTTCAGACCAATACGTGAGCCCATTTCTTTCTCAATCTGCCAAAGCACTTGATAGGCTAAAATAACGTGAGTGGTTGCCCGTATTCCTACAAAGAGGGTACTGTGACGGTTAGCTGGTTGGTAAGCAGGGGTCAAAGTCATAGTTATAAGCGCTGGTTAGGCTAATTAGTCCAGTGATTCAAGAGGCATCCCAAAACCACAAGTAACTGCCAATGAGTCACTCAAGTCACTAGATGGAAGTGCAGTAGCCAAAACTGAGTAGATTAATCATTGTTGTTATTAGGTACCGTCGAGTCGGTATCAGACTCATATTGACCCTGTGTACAACAGGCAAAACACTATTGTCAGTGCTTCTCTATTATTCATAAGGTTTTCAATGGCAGATTCATTTTTGTGAGGGGGCTGCTGGGTCTGTCTCCCAAGCCTACAGCACCTGGTGTTCCCAGACGGACTCCCATCCAAGAACTAACCACACCCAACCCTGCTTAGCTTCCGAGACCTGACAGGATCATAGCCACAGGGCTATGGCTTCAGGGAAATTACTCATTAGTTGCCTGGAAAAGAACGGCAGGTGTTATAATGGAATGGACTTCACTGCAGGCAAGCATCCCCAGCTTCGTCCATGAAGGACAACCCATATTCATGTGGAATCACAGTACCCGTAACAGCATCAGAGATGCTTTGCATAGACTCAGCTCCTCAGAGGAGTGAGATGCTAGGGCCCCGTAAGCTATGGCCTCAGCACTTAACAAGGAGGAATAGCTTTACAATGCCCAAGTGTGCAGGAATCCTCAACTCCAGCCTCTGCTCTCCCATGGGCTGGCGACATAAACCTATCCAGAATATTGAAGATCATTTGGCCTTCCTTATGCTCCTCAGCCCCTTTTGATTTTTTTTTGTTTTTTAAGTTTTGAGACAGAGTCTCACTGAAAAGCTGAGGCTGTCTCTGGTCTCAAACTCCCAATCCTCCTGCTTCAGCCTCCCAAGTGGCTGGGATCACAGGTGGGCACACCTGTAATCCAGTAACTCTGGAGGCTGAGCTAGGAGGATTGCAAGTTCGAGGCCAGAGGCAGCCTGCATAACTCAGGGAGACCACATCTCAAAATAAAAAGTGAAAAATGGGCCGTGGGTGCAGCTCTGTGGTAGAGCACTTGCAAAGCGTGCACAAGGGCCTGAGTTCAAATCCCCAGTAACACCAAAAGACAAAACAAGAAGAAAAGAAAAACGAGGGAGCCCCTACTGCATACGTTCACTTAGAATAATGCAAATAAAAGCCTTTTTTAATTTTTTAAGAGTACAGTATAAGCACACATATATGTTTCTAGTGTCCTAGCTGATGTTAAAGGGCAAGATGGTCTAAGGTCTCTACAATTGCAGAGAGAGTCTGGGATTCCAGATTTTCTTTCTCTGTTACCCCACACCCAAACCATCACCCAATCTAGTTTGCATTGCCTTCAAAGTACCTCCAGGGAACCCAGCCGCTCCTCCCCGCCTCCAGGTGGCCTCTGGGATCCAAGCCCCCCTCCTTCGCCCCGGGGGTGGGTGGTGGCCTCCTGGCGGGTTTCCCTGCTCTTTCCTCCTCCTTATGCAGCTGCCGGAAATAGGGAGGCTCCAATACCTGGGATCAGTTGCAGCTCTTCTTGAAACCCTATAAACAGCTGTGTCTCATTCAGAATAAAAACCACCTCTGACACCACCTGGGCTGGGATTTGGCTCAGTGGGTAGAGCGCTGCGCTGCAGTCTCTGAGGTCCCGAATTCAATTCCCAGCACCGCAAAAATGGGAGAAGAGCCTGGCAATCCACTCCCAAGGCAATCCCGAAACACTCAGCCATTGAAAACCCTATGAGGGTCTCTATGAGTTGGATACCGACTCGGTGGCACCTAACAACAACAACTGACACCACCTAAGGCTCTACCCACCGGTCCTGTCATTTTCTCCCTAAACATCACCTGCCCTCTGTCACTGCTTTCCCTCCATCACTGCAGCCCCCTGACCCTCCTCAATTTCCCTGCCAGTGTCAGACAAGCCCCTGCCACAGCCAGTTTATACCCGCTATTCGCTGACCCAGAACACCCCCTCCAAGACAGCACCACAGCCACCCCGCAACTTCTTCAGTCTTTCTGCAAGTGACATTTTTCACTCAAAACACCCTGGAAAACTCAACCCAACCCTCCTCCTCTCCTTCTGTCCATTATCTTTCTTCACTTACGGTCTTACGAGGATTAAGGCACTGTATGTGGACAAAGACTTTCACTGCTGCATCCCAGCACCCACAGCCATGCTCGATCGATCAGTGTTAAGAAATCAATAAACGAAAGGCTGAGCCAGGCACTGTGATGCCCACCCGTGATCCCAGGCACGCGGGAGGCTGAACCAGGAGGATCGGGAGTTTGAGGCCAGATCAGCCTCAGCTATGTAGAGAGACTCTGTCTAAAAATTTATAAAACAAAAAAGTTAAAAACAGGCTGAGATGCACGTTGGTGGTAGAGCCCTTGTCTAAGCATGCATGAGGCCCTGGTTCAACCCCTTAGTACTGGGAGAAGAGAAGAGGGGAGGGGAGGGGAGGGGACAGAAGGAAAAAAAAAAAGAAAAAGAAGAGGAAAAGAAAAGCAAAGGCAAAAGAAAAGAAAGAAGAGAAAAGAAAAGAAGGAAAAAAGAAAAGAAAAGAAAAGAAAAGAAAAGAAAAGAAAAAGAAAGGAATGGAATAGGAAAGGGCCAGATGGAAGATGAATCCCTAATCTCCTCTGCCCTGGAGTCTTGATTCCCACGAGCTCGTCTGCCCATCCCTATTCTAACACTTGTTGTTGTTGTTGTTGTTGTTAGGTGCCGTCGAGTCGGTATCCAACTCACAGCGACCCTCTGTACAACAGGGGAAACACTATTGTCAGTGCTTCTCTGCTGGGCATAGGGTTTTCAATGGCAGATTGATTTTTGGGAGGGGGTTGCCAGGTCCTTCTCCCAAGCCTAGAGCTTCTGGTGTTCCCAGGCGGTCTCCCATCCAGGTACTAACCAGGTCCGACCCTGCTTAGCTTCCGAGATCTGACGGGATCGGATGCCACAGGGCTACTGCTGCAGGCATTCTAACACTAGGTTGCTATTATCATTCCCACCTACAAATTCTCCCACTGCAAACTATCTGCAATCCCTAGCATAACTCCTGAGCTTAAAATTAAAGTCAGAATAGATGATCATCGTAATTAGAACCATCACCACTGACACTTATGTTTAAAGAACAGCAGTATGTAACTTTCAACTCTGTTCATCTTTCCTAAAATCCTGCAAATTGATCTAAGCCTCTGAAATTCCAAGTCTCACAGGATCTTCTCCTCACTCCTGCAGACATTCATTTTCCAAAGCAGGCAGGAGACGGCCATAAAAAAAAAAATCTCACCATCCGTTCACCTGAGATTCGCAGTATTTTTGTTCCTAAACCACATACACGTGAGCCTCCAAAGTTCTTGGGGCAAAAAAATAAAAAGGCTGGTGTAAAATTGTTTTAAACAGAAAAACGGTCTACAGCACTTTAAAACATCTCAGTTGGAAAGGGATATTTTTGGTCAATGATCTATTTTTATTTCTGCTCTGCTGTGTCTCGAGGAGTCCAATGACAAGGACCTGTCCTTCAAAGTTTTCGTCCGTTGGCATAGAATTAGCATTTTCAATGACTTCCCCTGGGTGAGGTGCACAGGGCTTGCACTTCTCATTCCTCCCCCTTCTCCTGCTCTCCCTCCCTTTCCCTTCCGAGAATAGGAAGGGCAGTCTCTGGGTTACTTTTCTTTTCCCCCCTCAGAGTTTTCTCAGCAGGCTACAAACATTTTAAGAAGTAATTTATAAATATTTCTTTCAAAAAAACCTTGCACATACAACTTGTTATGGTTAGGTGCCCTCAAGTGAGGTCCAACTCATAGTGACCTTATGTACAACAGAACAAAACCCTCCCCAACACTGTGCCATGCCCGGCACTATGTCGGTGCTTCTCTGCTATTCATAGGGTTTCCAATGGCGGATTGTTTTTTGGGAATGGATTGCCGGGTCCGTCTCCCAAGCCTACAGCACCTGGTATTCCCAGCTGGTCTCCCATCGAAGGACTAACCAGGTCTGACCCTGCTTAGCTTCTGAGATCTGATGGGATCAGATGCCAGGGTGCTCTGGCTGCAGACGCACACTGAATTTCAACTCCCTATAATATCTGCGGAAGTTGGTGAGAATATCTGTCTTAGTTAACAATTTGTTTTATGCCTGTCTTAATCAGCACACACATATATTTTTGTGGCTCCTATTGATTCTGTAGCAAAGCCAGTTAGTGTTATCTGGTATGGTGTGCTCACGACAGCTGTCCTTAAAGACATTTTTAATAAAAACAAAACATCAACTGGGAACTCAGAAATGAGATCAGATTGCTTTATCAACCAACTAACAATCATTGTTCTGTTTCACATTCTTCTTTTCAATGTCCAATCACTCACTGACCTTTTTAATACAAAGATCTAGTAGGATTCAGGGCAGATATGTTGCTGTTGTTGTTGTTAGGTGCCGTCAAGTTGGTATCCAACTCACAGCAACCCTACGTACAACAGGGGAAACACTATTGTCAGTGCTTCTCTGCTGTTCAGAGGGTTTTCAATGGCAGATTGATTTCTGGGAGTGGGCTGCCGGATCCGTCTCCCAAGCCTACAGCACCTGGTGTTCCCAGGTGGTCTCTCATCCAAGCACTAACCAGGCCTGACCTTGCTTAGCTTCTGAGATCTGATTGAATCGGACACCACAGGGCTAAGGGCAGATATGGAAGCGGGAAAACAGAATGAAGCAACTCTTATTTAGTTGTAAGGAAAACCAGTATCCAATTCAGGAAAACCAGAAAGAACCAAAAGCCACACACAGGAGTTGACTAAGTTCACATCCCCAATCATCAATCCTTCTATCATGACGCAGCTGCCTTACCAACTAGGCAGATGATCCTGGAGGGCCCATCCTTTATGCTGGATTGGTTCTTTATTAAGTCCAAGATAAGCAATTCTCAGGCACTTTGGGAAATACACCGTGCTCATTAAAAAGGTACTCACAGAATTCCAAAAATATCCACTCTAATTCTCAAATTCAATATGTGCTGCCATTCTACTTTTAAGCCGTGAGGGAAGGTGGGGGGAGACAAATAGATCTCTTTGATGGCAAAGAGCCATCTCTTAATCGAGGAGGCTGGGAAACAGGCCACTGATCGAATAACAGGACCGATCTCTTACGCCAGTGGGAAGGACCATGTTTGCTGAGCATCTGTCACATTGCACACCCTGGCGGGGTTCTTCGCACACACCATTGTAAGAAGTGGACACACAGGCCACCTCGCCTTACTTCTTCCCCCCAAAATCCCAGCATCAAATCGTCTCAAGTCATGACCAGTGTGTCACACAGAGCTCGTTTCCCCCAGGCATCCAAACAAACGTCTTCTCCACATCTCTTAGCTTCACAACTCCCCTGAGGGCTGGAGAGCATATTTTGTAGTGTGTCCGACACACCTAATGGAAATTCCCAATCCAAATTTCATGGAAAGGCGCACCTAACAAAACTGCTAGTATTTTGCTAATACAAAAAGTGTAGAATATGCCCGGTGCAGTGGCGCACACCTGTCATCCCAGAGGCTTGGGAGGCAGAGGCAGGAGGATCGCAAGTTCGAGACCAGAGGCAGTCTGCGTAACTTAGTGAGACCCTGTCTCAAAAAGTAAAAAAAAAAAAAAAAAAAAGGAAAAACAATGGGCTGGGGGTACAGCTCAGTGGTCCAGCACTTGCAGAGCATGCAAACACAAGGCTCTGGGTCCAACCCCCAGTACCACAAAAAAATAAAAAAACGTGGAACACATTGTTAGCCCTCGAAGATGTACAAATATTAAAGCTACAAATCACTGTAACAGCACTAAAAGAGTGACTCACTTGAAGCTCTGTCAGAATTCCCCAGTGTGTCAACGCAGAAAATGCTTTGTAAATGTGTGTGGATGTTTATGTACAAAGATGATCACTACCCTTCCCTTCTCCCCTTGAGCCCCTCTATTTAATATAAAAATAAGCTTGAAAGGGTTAAATAAAGATGTAAGAATGCCAGCAGGAGAGCCACTGAGTCAACCTCTAACACAAGTTGGTGCCATTGCTGGTTCCTGAAAGTTTCCTGTTGCAGCATCTCCCTTGGTCTGCCACATACCTAGTAATATTCTGTTCCAGCAACAGCCCTCAATGGTTCTTGTTGTTGTTAGGTGCCGTCCAGTCGGTATCCTACTCATAGCGACCCTCATAGGGTTTTCAATGGCTGACTGTTTCGGGATTGCCTTGGGAGTGGGTTGCCAGGCCCTTCGACCTCAATGGTAAATCCCTCTTAATTACGGCCCCATTGAACAGAGGTAGTATTTGCCTCCTCCCTTCACAAAGATGGGCCACAGCAGCAGGGTTAGCAAATTTTTCCTAAGAACTTATTAACTGCCAGTTAGACTCATTTTTATTACCCTTCGATAATGAGCCTTGTGTTTTGCTTTGTATTTACACGGTGGATTATACTCAAGCGAGTCTGTCCTCCTTATTACTCTTATGGCTTCCGTAAGGAAGGAGAAAGACAGTGTTTAGGGATATTCCACTCTGTACCCCATGTGCTGGAGGGAAAATAGATGAATCCAGAGCTTTTTATTTTCCCTCTCTACTGGTTTAACTATGCTGGACCATAATAGAGCAGAGCCTGTACCATACAGAGCAGAGAGGAAGCCATATTCTTTTGAATACTCCGCTAGTACCATTTATGTTTATATTTATGAAGGGGAAAAACCAGAACGATCATCAATCCCTGCCCCCGCCATGAGTTTCTGTCATTTTTTGGAGAAATCCTGGGATTCTTATTGTTGTTGTTAGGTGCTGTCGAGTCGGTATCCGACTCATAGCGACCCTACATACAACAGGTGAAACACTATTTTCAGTGCTTCTCTGCTTTTCATAGGGTTTTCAATGGCAGATTGATTATTGCGAGCGGGTTGCCAGGTCCTTCTCCCAAGCCTGCAGTATCTGGTGTTCCCAGGCGGTCTCCCATCCAAGTACTAACCAGGCCCAACCCTGCTTAGCTACCGAGATCTGACAGGATAAGATGCCACAGGGCTACGGCTGCAGGCAGGATTCTTATTAGGGGAAGAAAATACACACATGTACCATTATTGGATTAAAACTTTATTTTAGCAGAAACTTCATTTACTGTCCTCTAGACCAGCACATTTCCCCTGTGCCATGGGACCACCTGTCGCATCGTTAATCAGGTTCTAAGACCACCTAATAATATCAAGAGGAAAAAAATCCCTACTAACTGGAGACCTACATATACAAAATTTCCATGAGGACTTAGATGTTTTTTTCACCTAAGCTATGAGGTGGACTAAATTTTAGAAGTGAGTTTCCAGCCACCTTTACCATCTTTATTTTGCTTGCCTTTTGTAGAGAGCTTTCTTGAACCCTCCCGCATCAACCATGCGAGATGGGAAGCTCCTTGAAGAGTCCGTACTGTGTAGAGGCAACAGAAGCTTGGAAAACAAGTAGAGCCAGTGTCAGGCGGCCGTTGCCTGTGCCTCTCAGAGCCCAAGTGCCCCAGTTCTCTTCCGTGTGACAGTTATTATGCAACCTCCTGAGTTGGTGGGTTGGATTAACTAACCAGGTGGAAGAATGGGGAAACAGAGAGGGAAAGACAGTATTTACTTAAAACAAAGGCTGGGAGTTGACTGGGGTGGCCAACCCCCCTTGCCCAACTCCCCGCTACCACCTTGATCTATTCGTATGTTGTGGTGCTATGGGCCAGACTAGCCTGCAGCCGTTCCACTGTGGCTTCCGATCCCATTAGATGCCTCTCATTCACTAAGGTCCCCGGGAATTTACAAGAGGGCTTGGAAATAGAGGGGCTCGAGGGGAGAAGGGAAGGGTAGAGATCATCTTTGTGTATAAACAGGCACACACATTTACAAAGCATTTTCTGCATTGACACGCTGGGGAATTCCGACAGCTCAGAGTGAGTCACTCATTTAGCCTTGTTACGTGATCTGTAGCTTTAATATTTGTAAGTCTTCAAGGGCTAACAACGAGGTCCACATTTTTTTGCATTAATAAAATACTAGCCCAAAAACTCAGTTTCTAGCTTAGTCATGGCTAGAATTCTTAGATTCTTGGGTCTTCTGGCCCCGGTATCACAGACTCATTGCAATGTTGGGTAGTGAAAAAAGAAAGCCTCAACTCAAAACCTGGGATCAGCTGCTTTTTAGCTGCTTGATAAATAACACAAACTCAGTATCTGTTTCCTCATCTGTAAAATGGGGCCAAGGGTAATCCCACCTCACAGGGGTGTTGAGATCATTGGGTGGATCCACAGATGGAAAGTGCTTAGCCTCTGACCAGCCCCACACGTAATGGCTACAAGATGGGTTTCATCATTGGGATGAAAACTGACATTTGATTTTTAAAGAAAAAAAAATCATTGTGTTATCAATGTAAGACACACCCTGCCAGCTAGCCAACTGCAAAATAAATAAATAAATAAAGGGCTTAATAATGGTTGAATTCAAAAGCACGTCGTACGGAGCTGCTGGCTCCACTTAAAGAAATTCCTAACGCAGCCAAGCCTCCAGAACTGCAAGATGCAATGTTTGAAGCAGACATCTCTCAAGGGAAGTTTCTAAAACATCACATTGCTAATCCCAAGGAACCTGCCATAAAAAACTGCTCGCTCTCCTCCTCTTTCTTTTTACCCAGTTTAAATCCTCACTTTCGAGTTCCAACTCCTTTTTTTCATTTAGTGCATGGAGTAACCCAGCTAGGCACTAAGTTCTACCTTGTTTTGAGTTATTGTGAGAGAAGCATTAATGCTTGCCTTCTGCGTTACAACTCAGGCTTCTGAAGATAAGCCTGGTTAGTAAAACTCACTAGTCACACTTCATTTCCTCAAAGCTCCGTTTCTAGCCCCGAGCCCATCATTATATTCTCTCTCTCTCTCTCTCTCTCTCTCTCTCTCTCTCTCTCTCTCTCTCTCTTTCTCTCTGACAGTACTGGGGTTTGAACCTAGAGATTCATACTTGCATGCTTGGCAAGTGCTGGACCACTGAGCTGCACCCCCAGTCCATATTTTTACTTTTGTGAGACAGGGTCTTGCTAAATTATTGACTGCCCCTAGTCTCGAACTTGAGATCCTCCTGCCTCACCTCCCCAGTTGCTGGGAAGACAGGCATGTGCCACCATGCCCGGTTCATTCTTTATATTCTCCATTCTGATTAACGACATTACTACTATTTTTCTTTTCCAAGCAGAACTCTATTCTCAATTTCTCCCATCTTCCCTTTCCTCATATCTAATAAGTGGCCAGACTTGCCTACTCCCACTACGGAATACTGCTTGTCTGTCAGAGTGCTCCACCTTCACGGGCACGATGCCCTTTTATACCCACACCATCTTATCCACGGCCACTGCAACAGTCTCTGGTCTTGACTATTTCCCACTCCCTTAATGCATCCTCCTAGGGGCTACTTCCCTTAGCTCAACTCAACCACTCCACGGTGCCTGCATTACTTCAATGGTACCTCCACTTCCCCAGACAAACATACACCCCGTGGCATGGTACATAACGTCCACCACAACTGTGCCTGTGAACTGAACGATGTCGGCTCCCTCTCTGTCTCCATTCATTCGTCTTCCATTTCATGATCCAGCAAAGTAGAACCGATACTCCACAGAACCAGGTTATAGAACCTGCCGGGTGGGCTGGCTCCTCCTATGACAGATCCTCCCCTGTCATCTGGAATACCTCTTCCTATCTTATCTGCATGGAAGTGATTATTTGTCCACACAGGCTCAGCTCAGTGCTATCTGTTGCATCCTTTCCTGATCATGCCATTTACAGAGGACCTACTAAAGCCAGAAACAGCTGGTCAGTGTTTACACAGCATTGGGAAGGAAAGTCACCTCCAGACACAGGTGTCCTCCCCCTCCTGCCACCATTGTCCCCAGTGCAGTTTTCCACTCCTGCAAGAATATAATTAACTTGGAGTTACGTGTCTATCCACCTTCCCACCCTACCATAACTGTGACGCTTGGTGAAACATATATAGGAAAAATGAAAAACCGTTCTTTGTCTCTTTGCTGAATTTTTCTTCTAGTCTCATTGTTATCTCTCCAAGGACATCATCTGACAAGCAGCATAGTGGCCAACAGCACAGGCTTTGGGATCATATGATCTCAGTTCAAGACATGGCTCCACGGGTCGTAGAACTCAGGTCCGACTCACAGCAATCCTATGTACAACAGGGTGAAACACTCCCTGACAATGCCATGCCCAGCACTACGTCGTCCTTCTCTACTATTCATAGGGTTTTCCACAGCTGATTGTTTTGGGAGTGGGCTGCCAGGTCCTTCTCCCACTTTGGCGGTGCTGAGGATCAAACCCAGGGCCTCAGAGAACACAGAGCAACATCTACCAACTGAGCTAAACCCCAGCCCACAGTATTAAATAGAAAATAATAAATGGTAACATTTACTGATCGTAGAACCTGGAGAGGCTACATATTGTCTATTAAATGGGACAAGAAAGATGCCCCATTTCCTAGCGCTGCCATGAGGAGCCAAGGAGGTAATGCCCATACACAACTTAAAACAACACCTAGCACGCAACTACTCAGTCAATGTTACCATTCATTATTTTCTATTTAATACTGTGGGCTGGGGTTTAGCTCAGTTGGTGGAGTGCTGCTCTGTGCACTCTGAGGCCCTGGGTTCAATCCTCAGCACCACCAAAGTGGAAGAAGGACCTGGCAGCCCACTCCCAAAATAATCAGCCATCGAAAACCCTATGAACAGCAGAGAAGCACTGATGTAAAGCTGGGCATGGCTTTACAAAGGTCTGGGACGGTTTCATCCTATTGTACATAGGGTCGCTGTGAGTCAGACCTGACTTGATGGCACCTAACAGCAACATTTAATACCATATATCCACACAGTTGTTATTGTTGTTAGGTGCTGTTGAGTCGGTATCTGACTCATAGCGACCCTCATAGGGTTTTCAATGGCTGGCTGTTTCGGGATTGCCTTGGGAGTGGATTGCCAGGTCCTTCTGCCATTTTTGCGGTGCTGGGAATCGAACTCGGGACCTCAGAGACTGCAGCGCAGCGCTCTACCCACTGAGCTAAATCCCAGCCCATATCCACACAGAGGAACCAACAAATTATGACTATAAATACAAATTAGTCTATTGGTTCAACTAGCCACTTATTCTACAGTTTTTACCCGCCTTGTGACATTTCCATGGTGTTGAAACTAAACAGTTAACCACGCACCCTCACACTCAAGCATTCTTCCAACCAAGGCTTGTCACCTGAGGCTGAGGGTCGAGGCAGGGAGTGCTACTGGTTATGGATGTTAAATAAACAATTTTTTCTTACAACAAAGCCCTGGCACCCTGTTCTCACCATGTCACGGCCTGTGATGACTTCACGCCTCCCAAGCATGACCAAGCGATTAGCGGGCTCTGTCCTGGCGTCTCGGCCGTGATGGGTGCCCTCTTTCCATTTGCCGCGCCGTGAGGCCTGAGCGCTTCACTGCTTCGTGCATTTCCAGCTTGATGAATTCATTACTCTCCGTATTCCCCTCCTCCCTCCTTCTGAGAAGAGTCTTCCCCCCAAACACTAGCACTTTTCATCCCCTTCTTCAAAAATGGGGGATTTTAAAATGCAATATATATATATATATGACATTGCCTTTGCAACAGCTTGGCTACACCCAAAGCCGATTTAAGAAAAAGAAGAAAATAATAAAATGCAACCTCTCTGAAACAAATACCACAAATACCACAGAACTATCTTGCCCTAGCTGGAGCCACACTGACAGGTATCAGCTGGGCATTTTCTAAAAACCAAGTATTTTCTTTTAGATCTGAAAAGAAACAGACCAGAAGTTATTTGTTCTAGATGAGCAAGTCAGCACCCCGGCTCTGAGAGTCTGCGTCCCCACTGTCTGCCTCTGTCCTTCCTGGAAGCAGAGCACCGCCATGTCTGGAGGGTAACCCTCACCCCTCAGGGATCCGGCCCAGCTAGAGTCCCTGCTGAGGCACTAGGATGCCCAGAAAGGTGGGAGAGAGTGCGGTCTTATCAGCACTGTCAGGAGAAGGGGGAAGAAAGAAAATGACTCCAGTGCAACGCAGTGGTGCGTAGCAGAAGGGCGACCTACGTCAGCCCCATTGTTGGCTTCCAAACTTAGTCCTTTCCGCCATACGGCTGACTGGCTTTCAGCAGTGAGGGAACCAGCGGGAAGGGCGACAGGCGCGCTCTCTGCTGATTGGGAAGCAAGACCGACAGGTTCAAGAGTTTACTGTACAGGGTCTGTGCACAGAAACGGTGACATCACCGCCACCTGCAGATGCCTCGCTAGACACCTCCAACAGTTTTATCTTCTTGCACAGGAGACATGAGTCATCAGAGAACCCTATGTACAAGCAATTAGGATAATGGTTAAAGGCTCTGGCCAGGGAGACAGACCATGTGAATCGGCAATCAGACCAGCACAGTGACCTTCAGTGAGTTACCTAACTCTCTGAGACTCAGCTGCCTTATCCATAAAGTGGGAAGGCTAGGATACACCGGATACATAATGTGGGGATTAAAAGGAGTAATTCATGAAATATGATCGTTGCTATTGTTAGGTGCCATCCAGTCGGTATCTGACTCACAGCGACCCTGTGTACAAGTCAAACACTATTGTCAGTGCTTCTCTGCTGTTCATAGGGTTTTCAATGGCAGATTGATTTTTGGGAGGGGGTTGCCAGGTCCTTCTCCCAAGCCTACAGCACCTGGTGTTCCCAGGTTGTCTCCCATCCAAGCACTAACCAGGCCCAACCCTGCGTAGCTTTCGAGATCTGATGGAATTGGATGCCACAAGGCTACAGCTGCAGATATAGGATTACATATATTTAGTAGAATTAGTATCAATCATGGTGGCACTATTTTTTCGTTTGAGTCATTTTTTTGACATATCTTTAAATACTTCTTTCCTTTTTAGGAGGGGACGGTGGGCTTCAGGCAGGGTCTTGCCATGTAGCTCTGGCTGCCCTGGAATTCACTAGGTAGCCCAGGCTGACCTTGAACTTGAGATTCTCCTGTCTGTGTGTCCCAAATGGCTGGGATTCCAGGCCTGTGCCACCACACCACAGCTCATCTCCTTTCCCAAAAGCAGGTATCAAAGTTGTTGTGATGCTACTAAAATTTGCATTTTACCCAAATACGAATAAAATGATCTCTTTCTCTTATGGATATGTATGTATGTGTGCAGGTGTAAAAAAAAGAGGGGGAACTGTCCCCCCCAAGATGAATGACAGGCAATGACAGCAGTGTTTTTGTGGCAACACATTCTGAGTAATTATTTTTAAAAAATACTTCTTTCCATAAAATGATATCAAAAAGACTGCCTGCTCACTGGCTTCTTACACAGAGCAAAGTCTTATCTCCCAGCAGATGGAAGCGTCCCCATTGCATATACCCTCCATTTGGTAAAGAAACTCCACACCCTGCCTTCGTCCCCAGAGGCACAGCCTTGCTCTGGTCATGGAAATGATGATGATCCAGGTCTAAATATAGGGGCACGGTGCTGGGGGAGGGGAAGAAAGATAATAAGAAGGGGGGGGCCAAGCTGCTATAAATAGCCAAAAAACCTGACTCTGTTCAGAGCTGCTCATGGAGAAGCCTTGAACAAATCTCACGCTTTGTTTTCTGAAACAAAAGAAGGGAGAAGGATAGCCAGGTTTCTCAGAGCCCCTAGTGGGAACACACTCATCTATATACCTATATCTACCTATCTATCTAGCCTGCAGCCATAGCCCTGTGGCATCGGATCCCGTCACATCTCAGAAGCTAAGCAGGATCGGCCCTGGTTAGTACTTGGATGGGAGAACCCCGGGGAACACCAGGTGCTGCAGACTGCAGGCTTGGGAGATGGACCTGGAAACCCACTCCCAAAAATCAATCTGCCATTGAAAACCCTATGAACAGCAGAGAAGCACTGACAATAGTGTTTCACCTGTTGTGCGCAGGGTCACTATGAGTCGGATACCGGATATATATATATATATATATATATATATCTGTATATAGATCTATCTATCTATATTGTTAAGATATCTATCTATACATATGTATTCATATATATATGACAATGTTAATATATATCTGTATATAGATATATCTACCTCTCTCTATATATTGTTAAGATATCTATCTATACATATATATGGCAATGTTAAGATATATATATCTGTATATAGATATATATATCTATGTATACATCAAGATATGTATCTATCTATACATATATATATATATATATACATACATATGGCAACGTTAAGATATATATATATTTTTTTCCTTTGAAGAATGAGAGTTTAAAGTCATTACGCTCACTCTAAGACTTCCTACTCCCAAAGCTGCCTCCAACACATATTTAGGGAATGACCTGCCCACTCCACCTTCACGCAAAACAGCTTCACTACACCAAAGTTTTACCTGGGAACATCTTCACAGGCATCGTGCATAGTTCACGCGCAAGCATTTGCTTCTGCCGCACCTCCCATGCAGCAGCCCCTGGCTTTCCGCAATGTTTCGGTAGAAACAAGCATCTGTTTTGAGGACGCCACCTGGTGCATTGAGCCACCCCTATAACGGGAAAGTGCTGACTACAGGGAAGGCTTACAGAGATTCTTTGTGCAGAGCGTGTGGGCCAGGTGTCCATAAACAAAAGTCTGCTCAGCAAGCACAACTGAGCAAAATTGCTTCCCATCTCTGGGAAGTCTCCACGCCAAACTTTTCTAGGCTGTATGCTATAGGAGGGAGGCCCAGAAATCCCATTGGAAAATTAATTGGATAATCCTAGGCTATTCACAGATACGTGGGGACTAATCTACATCCCTATTGCACTGAAGAGGATCTATGCATGTGTGGATTTGCAAAGTCCCCAGAGAAAAGGAGGTCTATAAACCAGTGAATGAATCCCATTAATACCTATACGTAGCTTTTTCATCTGTAACATCGATGACATTTTTTACTTGCCTGTTTCTGAATATTCTTTATTAAACAATAAACTCAAGAATAATTTCATACAAATCACCAGTGTATAGAACTGTTATTTCTTTTTCTTACAATGGCAAAGAGGAGGCTGCTGTTTCAGAGCCGTGGTGGAGTTTGTTAGTGTGGAACTCGTTTACAACGGGTCTAAATCCCGTGGCTACTTTTATAAAACCTAACCTGTAACAGCTCATGTGGAGAAAGTCTGTGATAACTCTGATTTTTTTTTTTTCTGGTACTGGGGGTTGAACCCAGGGCCTCACGCTTGCATGCTCTGCAAGTGCTGGACCACTGAGCTGCACCCTCAGCCCATTTTTTAACTTTTTGAGACAGGGTCTTGCTAAGTTATGCAGACTGCCTCTGGCCTCGAACTTGCGATCCTCCTGCCTCTGCCTCCCCAGCCACTGGGATTACAGACATGCACCATCGTGCCTGGCTAGTCTGTGATAACTCTCAGCTTCAAAAGGTACTGACAGATATCAGAGGCTGACAGGGTGGGACAGCTTTGGCAACTTACCAGTACCTTTTCACATTTGTTGTTGTTGTTAGGTGCCATCAAGTTAGTGTCTGACTCATAGAGACTCGACATACAGCAGGTGAAACACCATTGTCAGTGCTTCTCTGCTATTCATAGGGTTTCCAATGGCTGATTGTTTCGGGGAGCACTGACACTACTGTTTCATCTGTTGTATGTAGGGTCGCTATGAGTCAGACACCAACTTGATGGCACCTAACAACATCAGTTATTCAAAAAGAGAGATTCATCTAATGCATCACCCTTTCTCTGTTTAAAACTATCAACCAATATGTGAAAATATGCTTTCTAGCATACCATTGGGCTGGGATTTAGCTCAGTTGCTAGAGCGATGGTCTGCAGTCTCTGAGGTCCTGAGTTCGATTCGCAGCACCACAAAAATGGGAGAAGGACGTGGCAACCCACTCCCTTGGCAATCCCGAAACAGTCAGCCATTGCAAACCCTATGAGGGTCGCTATGAGTCAGACATGACTTGACAGCACCTAACAACAACAACGGCATACCATTAGTCAACAGACTCAATCCAAAGCTTTGACAGACGCATACACAAGTGTGCAACCAAAAATGAAGCGCTCAACGCCCTTCATACCTTTTCCCATTCTGCTGTCCACTCCTGACACACGTCTGCTCAGGTGCTCAGGAATGGCCCTCCCTTCCCCCCACACTCAGAAACAAAGTTTCCCCACAGCTTTGTGCTTCCAAGCTGTATGACTTGGGGACCCTGGGCTTCCCCCCGCGGCCCTGCAGTACTTGTGTTTTTACATCATTTGCCCTTGGGAAGGCTCTGACGGGAAGTTCTTTGGAATCACTAATTGCTGGGAAGTTTAAACCGTTGCCTGAAATCCACTTTCTGAGAGAGGCTGCTTGCCTTCAGCTCGGATGGTCGATGGCAACGTCAAGAAATTCTCAGTTAAGCCAGACAGTGTGGCGCATGCCTGTCACCCCAGTAGGAGGTGGAGGGAGGAGGATCACAGGTTCAAGGCCAGAAGCAGGCTGTACAACTGAGAGAGACCCTGCCTCAAAATAAAAAAAAAAAATAGAGCCAGGCGCAGTGGCTCACATGCATCATCGCAGCGGCTCAGGAGGCAGAGGCAAGAGGATCGCAAGTTCGAGACCAGAGGCGTCTGTGTAACTTAGCGAGACCCTGTCTCAAAAAGTAAAAAAAATGGGCTGGGGGCACAGCTCAGTGGTCCAGCACTTGCAGAGCATACAGGCACAAGGCCCTGGGTTCAACCCCCTGTACCACACACACACACACACACACAAATTAATTAAATAGATAAATA
The DNA here is from genome assembly GCA_007922755.1 of Pedetes capensis. Lineage (NCBI taxonomy): Eukaryota > Metazoa > Chordata > Mammalia > Rodentia > Pedetidae > Pedetes > Pedetes capensis. The sequence continues at coordinate 134,436 of VMDO01003845.1, forward strand.
AATAAAAATAAAAATAAATTAAAAAAGTAAAAAATAGGAAAAAAGAACAGCAAGGATGGGGGGCTTCAGGTGCGAATCGGTGGTGGAGCACCTGCCCAACATGAGTGAGGCCGTGGGTTCAACCCCCCAAATAGCAGAAGAACAACAACAAAAATAAATAAAGGTAAAAAGGAAATCCTGTTAAGTCCGAGAATCTCCTCATCTTAAAATCGTGTGAACTCACACAGGAATGCCAGCAGAGATGTTGCCCTCTCTACTTGTGGGCCCAACCAGGCAGATTTCACCACTGTATCATCCACACGTGTAACCCGAGGAGAGCACACTAGGAAGGGCCAAGCCAAGGCTTCTAGAATCCTTATGTTAATCAACGTTCACCTCATTCTAAAACCTGGACGCTTTTGCAATTCAGACCAGTGGATCTTATCATTAAAGTTGAATAATATTACACCCCTTGGTGCTGGAGACGTCTATTGAATATACCATGGACTGCCAAACGAACCAACAGATCCGTCCTAGAAGAAGTGCAACCAGAGTGCTCCTTGGAAGCAAGGATGGCCAGACTGCATCTTATGTATTTTGGACACGTAGTCAGGAGGGACCAATCCCTGGAGAAGGACATCATGTTTGGGAGAGTGGCAGGTCAAGGGAAAAAAGGAAACCCTCCACCACTGTGTGGATTGACACAGTGTCTGCAACAATGGGCTTAAACATAAATAAGATCGTGTGCCTGGCACAGAATCAGGAAGAGTTTTGATCTGCTGTCCAGAGGGTCGCTTTGAGTTGGACTTGACTCGACGGCACCTAACAACAACAACAACAACAACAACAACAACAACAACATTCAAACTGCAAAACTAAAAAGGTAAGGAAAGTACCTAAAGACACTCAGTGCTAGACGCTTGTTGGCTTCACCTATTTTTTCACATTTGGCATACAGTCCTACCTCTGTATCATCAAGTTCAGTAAAAACCATTCATTTCGTGCCCCACTATTTCACTTGTTTCTTTTTTTTTTTCCTTTTTTTTTTCTGAGAATAGATTTTTTTATTAGAAATTTTTAATGTACATCATAATGTGATTCATTTTGACATGCTTTTCGTTGTGACAATTTTCATATATGCAATTTGATAAGCATTATTCATATAGGTTACCCCTTACCCTCCTCTATGTTTCCCCCCTCCCCCCTTCCTAGCTAAGTTTCCCATCCAAGTCTTCTCTATCTTTTACTATATAGTATTTT